>PVHT020000521.1:31353290-31406105 GCA_004024745.2 Catagonus wagneri | reverse complement strand
GATGGGGTCATGGGGTGGGGAGGCCTGTGATTACTGGCAGGTTTTGAGGGACCCTCCTGTGGGGGCTGTGACAGCTACAAGAGCCTCTCAGTTTTTTCTCCCCACAGTAGGTGAGACTAAGTTTCACAGCTGTCTCCTACAGTCGGCCACCCTCTGGGAAAACCCAGCAGGTCCAGCTGTGGGTAACCAGTTTCTCCAGAGGGCGGACTTCATAAGCAGAACTGAGAGCTGGGGAACCGCACAGTGTGGCCCCCAGAGTTTTCACCCAGACCTGTCCCCGTGAAGCCTCCATCAACTTGCCGGTTACCAGTCAAGTTTTCCTGCCCCAGGACTGGTTCCCACCCAGGACTGGTGCTCCACTAAATTGAGATTCTCTCTTCACCTGCCTGTCTCTGTGTGGGGGCAGCGCTTTGCCCTGTGGTCTCAGTTCTCTGATGTGTCTAAGTCCAGGAAAAGCCTTTCACCCGTAAAACCTCAGGGATGACGACATTCAAACTCCTTATCTCCCAGACTGGAGCCAATGAGCTCTGGGGCCTTTGGACCCAGGGAGGCAGGTCCGGCCTCCGTCCGCCTGCAGGTCCAGCCCCTGCACAGCTGGGTAGGGATGGCGACATTCAAACTCCTTATCTCCCAGACTGGAGCCAATTGTTAAGGCTGCGGGTGCGGCTGAGCTCTGGGGCCTTTGGACCCAGGGAGGCAGGTCCAGCCCCAGCACAGCCGGGTGCTCCCGCCCTGGCTGGCCAGCTCTGGATCTCTCTGCTGGGACCGACGATGGGGGTGCCGGCAGCCTCTAGAACAGTGATATGGATTCTCATCTAGAGGCGCCAGAAGGAACCCTCCCCACACCAATGCGTACATTTTAGGACCTCAGTCTCCAGCACTGTGATCACCTGTAGTTTAAGGCCATCAGGTCATTTGCTATAGCGGCAACAGAAGCTGTCATCGGGTAGATTCCAGGGACAAGTGGCCGGGGCACTGAAAAAAACGAAGGCTGTTGTGGGGAGTGGGGATGGGGCGAGCCCTCACGCCAGGGGAAAACTCCACCCACAGCAAGCACAGGGGGCCCTGACTCAGCTATGGAACCCTGCTGTCCCCTTTGGTCATCACTGCAGTGCCCCCTTGGGAATAAAAATGCAACAGAAATAAAGCAAAAGCAGATTTTTTAAAAACAAAAATAACCACCTGAAGGGGATTATGGCAGTTTCAGAGCTCCTTTCACCTGACTCCAGAGGCAGCTTTTGGGTTTTGAGCTGCTCTCCCTGGGCCCTGGGCAGAGTCAAGACCTCCGGTACACACAGCACAGAGAATAAGGGAGGCAATTCTTAAACCTTTCCTGCTAATCCGCCTTCCTTCTCCAGCACGAAGAGGGACTACAAATGCAAGATGCTGTGTAGGGCATTCCACCCTTTAAATATTAATCCAGACTTAACGTATGTTTGGAGTAATAATCCATCCAAAGGATTCCCAACGTCTTCAAGCAAAATAGAATTAAATCCAATTAGGCCCAGCTTTAAATATGATTGGAAGCAAAGGCACACATGTGTGACTATGACAGATAACAGAAGGCACTGTTTCAAGCACAGCCAGTGACTTACATGGCAGCGCCGTGGCCCAGCTGGGCCTCTTCACGTGGGAGGGCTCAGGGGGGCGCAAGTGGTCATGCCAAGGGCTGTACACTGCATGTTGCAAGCACCAGGCCCCCAGGCTGTGGTCTTGGGACCCTTGGCAGCATGTGCCACACATACCCTTCAATTTGGCATGGTCCGAAAATCAAACATCTTTCACTGTGGCTTCTTGTCTGGTCCTGGGTCCATTTTTTTGTACTAACACAGGTGCCAGGGGTTCTGCCTACCCCACCACCGGGAAACAGCAAACACTGAACATGTCTGTGTCATTGTGACATTTTTTGAGAATATTTCATCTTCAATAAAAAGGAGAAAGAGGAAATAAGAGATGCTAAGTCCTACACATCTTTATCCAAAACCCAAGGGAAGGAGCTCCCGTCGTGTCTCAACGGAAATGAATCTGACTAGTATCCATGAGGACGCAGGTTCAATCTCTGGCCTTGCTTAGTGGGTTAAGGATCTGGCACTGCCATGAGCTGTGGGTGTAGTTTGCAATGCTCAGATGCCACATTGCTGTGGCTGTGGCATAGGCTGGCAGCTGTAGCTCTGATTTGGCCTCTAGCCTGGGAGTCTCTATTTGCTGCAGGTGTGGCCCTAAAAAAAAAGAGAGGGGTGTGGGATGGGGACAAAACCCAAGGGAAAAACAATACAGTTTTAAAATTTCTATAATAATCACTTTTTTAATTGAAGAGTATAAACAGCCCAAGGTGGGCATTACTCAGAAACGTGATTGGCCCTGGCTGAAGAATTAGGTCAATTTTAGCTGCGTTTTCACGCAAACCTGTTGTTTCACACCCAAATCAACATGGTAAATGAAATATTCAGGAAGGAAAAAAATCATTGAATGATGTATTGGTTTCCTTTTGCTGAAGAACATATTACCACAAACTTATTGGCTTCAAACATGCGAATTTATTATTTTATGGTTCTGGAGCTCAGAGACTGAAACGGGCCTCCTAAGCTAGAATCAAGGTGTTGGCAGATCTGTGTTCCCATGGAAAATCCATTTCTTGCCTTTTCTTGCTTCTGGAGGCCATCCGCCTTCCGTGGCTCCAGGGACCCTTCCCCTTTAAAGCCAATACAACCTCCCAAGCCTTTCTGGTCCGCCCTCTCCCTGTTGCACTGGGCCCACCTGGATGATCTCCCACCTCCTGGTCAACTGATCGGCAGCCAGAATAGCCTGGACTCTGTTACCATGTAGCCTAACACACTCTCTGTTCCTGGGGATTAGGACTGGGACATCTTGGGGGCCGTGTCCTGCCACCCCCAGAGGAGTTGCTATTCTGCAAAGTTCTGCACAGGCAGATGTCCAGGGTAGGGATGAGGGCAGGATACCTCCCTCTGGAAGCAGGGCTGTCCCCGACTTGCACCACCTGTCAACCACACTGCCCCGGTTCTCCAGGCTCGCCTCACCAACTGTCCACTCAGCCTCCACACAGGCATTTCCTGCTGGAGCCTCTCGACCTGCAAGGCCTGAAGGAGAAACTCTGAGTCCAGCCCTGTATTGTCCCTGAGCCACTGTCCCAGTTATGAACTTTTATTGATTAGCCATGTGACCTGGTTAAGGTGCACCTCTCTGAGTTAGACCAGGATCTCTGTGGGGAGTACAGTTCGCTTTTGTTCCCCATCGGAGCTGCTACAGTTCAGCAACCTGCACTTGCACGTGAATGAGACCGAAGGAACAAGCCGCCCACTGAATGAAAAGCAGGCAGAGAGATTCACGCAGGATGAACAGCAGGAGATACAGCTGTTGGCGGGAGTGTCAACCATTTGACTCCTGAAGCTGACTGGTCATCAGGATGCTGGACCCGCCAGCGGTTCCCATCTATTCCTCAGTGGGACTGAGAAAAGGCCAGGTCCCACGTCAGACACAGGGGCTGCGCCCCAGCTCTCCCACAGACAGACCCTCTACCAGGGAGCCTCCGTTTCCTCTCCCCCCCTCCCAGGGTTGTGATGACGGTGGGCTGAGATCACTCATCCCGTCCTTGTGCCAGCCTGGAGCACAATGAGTGGCCCCGAAAGCCATTAGTTCTCCTGGTCTGCCTGTTGTCAGAAAAGGCCACTGCCTCAGCAGCGTCACCCACCAGCCCAGCCAGAAACTGAGCTCACTCGTAAGAGAGGGGAGGAAATTTTTTTAAAGGATGTCAGTGCAGTTCATATAATGCCACTTAATTTAAGCCTTCAAAAAAGGACCTAAATTTGAGAAATCTCTAAAATGATCTCAAATGGTCACCAGTGAGCAAAACGAAGATTAAGGAGTGAGGACGCATTTGGTATGGTGTGTTTTGCTCACTGGTGACTGTTCAAGATCAATGCAGGAATCCTTGACCCTAAACAAGGTCCATTTCAACAATAATAACAAGTCAAGAGCGAACCACCTGTTACTTCCAGAGGCCTTATTGAACGAAATGCCGCAGGCAGAAGCGGCAGACTCCTCGCAGGCTTTCGGAGGCAGCAGCGAAGAGTGCTTGACACTTTCTCCATTTTATGGGTGAAGTTTGAGAGAAATGATTCTAACGGGAAAAGAACAAAATGTTGAAGGTCAGATGTGGTACAAGATACTGAATATATGGCTAATTAGTGCTTTAAAGAATAACTCACCTGTGGAGACAGTGGATCGTGAGGGCTAACCCCATAATAACCATCTCTGACTCTAATTAGAGAGCTGTCCTTTGAAAGCAGAACTCAGAGAAACAATTTGCTGATAACATCGAGAGACTTAATCATATGTCTCCTGTTTGAAAATATTAGCTACTGCTGTGCAGACATGTAATCATTAATCTACCAGGTGAAAGATAGAAAACTCAGCCCTCCCACTCCCTCGTCTTCTCTATGAAAAACATTTTTTCTCTGATTGCTTGCTTTCTAACTGGGAAACTTACGGCTTACATGGTGGCAAATTTCCCTGCTGCTACACTGTTAATCACTCAAATGTCCTCGGAGGTGATAATGTGGAAAAGCATCCTCCTAGGGGGTTCTCAACATAACTGCACAGGAGCCTGGGAAGTGAACCTGGCTCTGCAGCCCTGGGATTAGAGACTTTCTTGTGCCAGGCACAGCGGGGGAGGGGGCTAAGGAAGTATGAATGCCCAGGGTCTCCTGTATCCCAGGGTCACCCCCCCTCCATTGCAGGTGCCCTAAGCCTGCCACACACCTGGGGTACAGAGCAGGGACAGGGAAGAGACCCATCACACTTCACTTGGCCCCTATTTGACCTGCCGTGGGGGCTGGCTCAGTCCCAGAGCAAGGGACTTAGGGGGTCCCTGGGGCTGATGGGCCTGAGAAGAGGGAACTGAACTGAAGCCCAGCCCATGTGCTACCTTTATTGCCTATGATCCAGTCTTTTTGCTAAGAGAGTCGGCCCAGAGGAGCCGGGGAGAAGGATCCTGAAGGCAGTGACAGCAAACCCAGGTGGGTGTTGTGTTCTGCAGCCCGCACCCTGCCCCTCCTTCCACGGGTCTTAAGGACCAGACCGGCTTCCTTCAAAGATGAACGGCAATGGGGGGGGGGGGGCGGAACCCTGCCTGGGCCCAGGTGGAGATCCTGGAAAGAAACTAAACAACTGGGCGGGAAGAAAGTTCAATCCCTAGCCTGGGAACTTCTGCATCCGAGGGTGCAGCCAAAACAAAAAAACAAACAAACCACACACATCAAACTGTTTACCACCAGATGAGTGAGGCTAGGTCTATATGTTGTTTTTTTTTAAGGATTCCTAAGCTATACCTGTTATGTATTTTTTCTTTTAAAAGGATTAAAAACAAATATAGCAATGTACATAGTTAAATTTGAGTTGTGGGAACACAACTGTGTTTTGTGAGCATTCTTTGTACTTTTCCTGTATCTTTACATTTTTTTCAAAATAGTAAAAAGGCAAGGAAATAAGAAATCATTCAAACGAACAGCATTACTAAAACTTAGAGTCAAGATAAGCAAGAGCTCTTAGAAAAAAAGCTGAAGGAAGAGATCTAAAGGCTCCAAAGAGAGACTGCAGGACAAGGACAGAAGGGCCAGGAGCAGGTGGAGAGAATGCCTGGAGGGGAAGCTACAACTGGAGCTTCAGATGTAGGAGGAGCAGGTGAGAAATGCAGTCCTGGACACCATGAGCAAACTTGAAACTGCTCAGGTGCATGCATGGTGCAAATTAGCTAAGTGATTCAGAAGCTGAGGAAGGATGTGGAGACAATGGGTAACAACGTGGTCTTAAAGAAAAAAACCAGAATTAAAAGGGAACAAGTTAAAAGAAGGCATAAAGCTACCTTTAAAAATTGATAAAACTTTTGGAGTTTCCTAGTGGCTCAGTTGGTTAAGGATCTGGTGTTGTGTCTGCTGCGGCCTGGATTCAGTCCCTGCCCCAAGAACTTCTGCATGCCACAAGGGCAGCCAAAACAGAAAAAGAAAAAATTATATCCGTTGGTCTTATGGTCTAGGTAAAACAAATGATACAGGAAGATGGAGCTAAAATATCTTTAGTAACTTAACTTCAAGGATAAAGACCCTGCAATCTAGAAAGAAAACCGTCAAAGGCAGGAGGAGGTCCAGATGCCAGAGCCTAAGGAGGGGCCTGGGGGTGCCAGGCAGAGGGAGGGGGTCTTTCACAGCCTGCTGGGTCCTCATGGGCCTTGGGTGGGGATAGAGGTGATGCTCGCCAAAGGAACCAGCTGAAGGGAGCTTCCCCAATGGCCTGATCACAGATGGGCGGGGCCTGCACTGGGCTGAACTCAGTAGGAAAGCTTGGGAAGGACCTCTAAGGAGGGTCAACTCATCTTCCATTTGCTGACAAAACCAATTTTCCCAACACTCCATAGCTGATTAGAGCCAGAACCCGTTCTAGCTTTTATTGGATTCTTCAAATGCTGCTCTTGGTTGGAAGAGGCAAATATATAATATTTGTGTCTTTCTCCATTTTTTTTAAATATTGTGTTTTTAAAATATTTTATATTCACATATTTAGATTTGGATTATATATAAAATATTAATATATAATCTATGTTACTATATAGAATACTCTATACTGTATATAGTATAGGTATATATTATGGTATATGTAACTAATACTATATAGTATTAAATACTTTATATGCAATATAGCATAGAGCATACACAATCTGGTATTACCACACATACAGTAGATGGTACATGGTACAGTATACAGTATACAGTATGTGATATACTATAGAATATGGTATAGTATAGCATATGGTATACTTAATACATTATATGTCATTTATTATACAAAATATACTCAATTTATTTTATAATGGTATAGTTACATAATTATATACCTTTATACTACATAAGTATGTTATAAATGCATGACTACATATAATGATAGTATAACACATAATATGTAACGCACATCATGTCCATGTACAACAGAACAATGCCAACAGTTCACTCAGTGGCACCTGCCCTCCATGCTCACTCATCCTGGGGGCATCTCTGCCTCCTCCCCCTCCCCCTCCCCTCCTTCCCCTCTCTCTCCTTCTCCATCCCAGAATCTTCTGCAACCTCCTGTGTCCCAGGGTTACAACATCTCCATCAGCGACCAGACTGATGGATTTTGAATTTGAATTTCCTCACTGAGGGTGTTTCTCTCACGTTCTACAATGTTACAGCAAAGCTCACTTCCCTTTCAGGCTCAGAGTCCCGCTCCCCACAGATCACATCACTGCCAGCATCTGCAAAAAAATCTCTGCCTGCACTCCCGCGTAGAGAATAAATAGGCTGTGCTCAACTGCGGAGGAGGTGAAAACATTTCTTCTGTGCTTCCGGAATTGTGCTTCATAGGTTGAGAAAACATCTTACATAAATAAACTCTGTGAGGCCGGGGTTTAGAGCAGGAAGCAGCTGGCAGCCGAAACTGCCTGCTGGACCATCATCTGTTTAAACAGGCAAGAAGGATCCTGTGCAATCTAAACTAAATCCAATGGTGCCTTTGAACAATATATAAAAGAGACTTAAAACAAATGCTGCTTAATCCTTTTAAACAGCTCATCTCCCCCCGCAGAAACAGAGCAGCCGACAGACGAAACCTCTCAGGGCTGCGCTGCCGCGACAGGTGCCTTTATCTAAGGAGACCTTCTAAGAGGATTCGGCTGCAGGTCTGGCATCTCCGCGGGCGAAGCAAAACGAAGCCAGCACGAGGGAAGGGAAGAGAATGCCAGGCAGTGCGGAGGGTGTGCGAAAGGTACCTGGCGAGTTAAGGCCCCACAGCTGCTCCGCTGTCAGGAAACCCGTGGCCCCTCTACCGGAGTGGCAGCCCGCTCTGTGGGCTCCGGAGCGGCGGGCTTCGGGGTGAAGTCCGTGCCCCCTGCCTGGCCCTGCCAACCCCGACCCGCTCTCTGACCCTCGGAGCGCGGCCGCTCCAAGGCACCGTGTGCGCGGCATCGCGGACATTTCTCTCCGACTGGCTCCTTTCGCCGGGCACGTCCTCCAGGTTCCTCCGCTACATTGCATCTTAAGAATTCTCTTCTTTTTCTTCAGTCAGCCTAGACGACTGATGTAACCCCCGCTTCACTAGGGTCAGCTCCTGTTTGGTCACGTAGATCAAATATGTGTATTTGGCTGTTACCATAAATGGTGTTCTAGAACGCGGTCTTGAGTTGGGGGTGAGCTTGGGGCTCAGGAGATGGTGGATCCAGAGGGCATCGTGTAGGGAGTTGACACCTGGACAGGGAGACCCAGGGCAGCAGCCTCCACTGCCCTTTCCTGCCCACTCCTGGCCTGTCAGGCCCTTGGCTGCACCTCCTTTGAGATCCCAGCTTGATGACTAGCTCAATTAATTTTCCTGCTTATGTAACTTCGTAGACCTGTCAGCCAAGACCCTGGAAAGTTACTTAAAGTGAACATATGGGCTATGATATCTCATTTATGAATTTCATCAGCAGAGAAGACATGGCTTCACCAGTGACATGGCATTTGATTGAGTTTAATCATGTAAAGTTATTACCACAATTAGGCCATAAGTGCTTTGCTGAATTAATTAGCAGATGTGAAAAGCCACTGGGGAACATGTAATCTTGAAATGCTTAGCAAATTGGCAAATAAAATGACAGAGATTCTTGCACACAGGTTGCTCTTCAGAAACAAAAACATCCACTTCTGTCTGTGAAGCTCCAGGTTTCCCAACGGTTGCTGGAGACCCGACTCCCGCTGTTTCAGGGCTGCTGGTGCATCTGGACCCTGGCGCATCTGGACTCTTGTGTCCAGCTCTGTGGCCCTGCCCGCTGTGTGAGGTCACATCTCTCTCTGTGCTGTGGTCCCTTATCCAAGAGATGACAGTAAGAATAGCTGTGAGAATTAAACTCTGTGATACATGGATGTGTTCAGAACAATACTGGAGGCATAGTACTGATACAGGTGTTGGCCAGGATCACCAGTGTGCTGCATCCTGGGCTAGGGGTGGAATCTGCAGGCCTACACCACAGCAATGTGTGACCTGAGCCACATCTCTGACCTATGCCGCGGCTTGTGGCAACTCCAGACCATTAACTCCCTGATCAAGGTCAGTGATCAAACCTAAATCCTCACGGATTCTAGTCAGGTTCTTAGCCTGCTGAGCCACAACCAGGAACTCCTCATTCATATCTTCTTTGTGAATAATTTTGTATGACCCCAAATCTTTGTTTTTGCTGTTATTCACTTCATAGTCTTACTGAAATATGCTAAAGGCTTACAATGCAGATGTGGCAAATTTCACAAGAAATTGGTGTTCTTTCTTGGCATGACAGATGGGGACCTGAGTCAAGGCAGACTAGACTGAGCATGGTAGCAAACACCAGGAAGTCTCAGTGGCTGGAAAAAGAAACCACCACTTCCTGGCCTTGCCACAAGTTCCGCTTGTTAGAGTGCAGGGCTAGCTGTGGGCTGGGAGGGGCCAGGAGACTCCAGACCACCTCTCTCCTGGGCACACACATTCCCCTTAGAGGTGTGGTCTGTTCCCATTTCCCAGGCTGAGGACAGATGGGGGCAGATGGGGGGGAGGGGTCTGGAAACTTCACAAAGGGAACTCCACAACA
Organism: Catagonus wagneri; assembly: GCA_004024745.2. Taxonomy (NCBI): domain Eukaryota; kingdom Metazoa; phylum Chordata; class Mammalia; order Artiodactyla; family Tayassuidae; genus Catagonus; species Catagonus wagneri. Next base: position 31,396,462 of record PVHT020000521.1, on the reverse strand, counting down.
TTGTGAAGGTTTGAAAGCTTTCCTCTTACTCCCTTAATTGGTAAGTAGGCTGCTATCAACTCCAGGAAACACAGTGAGGAAGGGTATTTCTTTGGTGGTAAAATATTGGAAAATGAGACCAGGAGAAAGGGTAATGTCTGGGGGAATGAGAAGGGAGAGTCAGGGTTTTCCTTCTTCCTGCCCTGGGAGTTTCTAGCTCAGAAGGGCTGTGGCGTGGCTGCACACTGCTGTACACACATAAAGCCATTTGAGACTGTAAATTATTCATTTTTCCAAAAAATAATGTTTTTCAGTTGCTGCAAAGTCCTGAAAACTCGTGCAGAGATGTCAACAACATTTTCTGTATTAGATGACTTGTGACAATTTTTGAGCTGGGTGTTAATGACTGAGTCACTTTATAGGCCTATTTCAACAATGCTCATCCAACTATAAACTGTATTAAGTTGTTTTTGTGAGGTTCAAAGTAGTGAAATCTGTTTCTTAACTTTAAATAGAAATGCAAAAGAAGCTGTGCCTCGTTTGTATTCTGAAAACACAATGACGACTTATAATCTGAGGATCTTTTAGATGCAAAGTTACAGGTAATGATATTTTCAGAATGACTGATCCATCCGTGGTCCCCTTCGAAATCCAGGCACAAAAGACAGAATTCTTTGCTTTCCAACTGTTACAATTTCCAGCAAAATAACAACTTCTGATGCTATATTCATTAACGTGGCAAGAGTTTTAATACATAAAGAATCTTGTTAAATATCTTGCACACCCACTCTTGGTGTGACTTGCAACAAAAGTGTCATGTGTAACAAGAACCCAGGTGGAGGAGGTGAGAGCTCAGCTCTGAGGTTTGCATGCAAACACACATGAGATGCTTAAACCCGGGAGACATCTATGCCCTTCTTGTCCCAGGAATGCATGCTTTTCAACCAACAGTTCAGCAATCACTCATTCAGTAGCTTCTGCGTCCAGATACCATCCTTGATACAGGCGCACAAATGAGACTAGACCTCAGATCTGCAGGGCAGCGGAGTCAGATCCAGCGCAGGCTGCAGGAGGTGAGCCCTCGGCCCAGAGCAGACACCCCCATCCCACCCCACCCCACCCCCCGCCCCGCTCTCTCTCACCGTGTGGGAGTTCTTGTGATGCTTCTCCTCTTAACACTTGCAAATCTTGATTAAGTTTGGGGAATTTCTCATCAGGGAACCTTTCCTCTCCAAAGCAGAAGTCTATTTTCCAAGCACCAGGGGTCCAGGAATGACCTAGTTTCTTCTGTTTGAGGACTCAAGTCTAAGAAGAGTGAAGTGAAGAAGGCAGCTCCTGGGGAAGGAGTCACACGCACTTTCAGAAGACAGGTGGGAGCAGGGGCACCACCCAGCGTTGCAGAGAGCCTGTGCCCTGGAAAACAACCCTTTTTTTTTGTCTTTTTTGTCCTTTTATGGCCACACCCGTGGCATATGGAGGTTCCCAGGCTAGGGGTCTAATCGGAGCTATCCAAGCGGCGTCTGTGACCTACACCACAGCTCACGGCAACGCCAGATCCTTAACCCACTGAGCAAGGCCAGGGATCGAACCTGCAACCTCATGGTTCCTAGTCGGATTCATTAACCACTGAGCCACGACGGGAACTCCCAACTCTGTCTTTAGGGACTAGATTTAGCCTTTGTTCCTGGCCGTGCAGCCTCTGAGCACAATTCTATGCGCCTTCTCAGAGATTCAGTGTCTGTGACCTTGTAAGAAAACCTACGTAAATTGGTAGGTTTGTTGAGAGCTTGACTGAGCACTAAGATTTTTATGTGCATTTGCTCATTCCAATATCACAAAAGCATATGAAGAATTTTTAAAATACCCATTTTACAGATAATGAGACAGAGGCTTGGAGCTATTGGATAATTTGACTATCTAAGGTCATCTGTCACAGCAGTGTTTCCTCAGGGGCTTGCTCCCCAGTGTGGCCAGGAAGCAGAAGAGGCAGGTGGGTAAGGATGAACCTCGGTGAGCGCCAAGGTCACCACCAAGTTCAGGGTCCAGAAACTGGAAAGAGCACAGGCAGCACAGCTGAGGTCAGGGGCTCAGGCTGTTGTGGATGGAGCAGGAGTGCCACAGCCTGACCCGTCAGTCTTTGGACACTCTGTGAGTCGGCTGGTCCAGACTGTGGACAGGTCCAGTGTCAGGTGAACAGGTGTGATTCTGTTCTAATGTGTGGGGCTTCTCTTCTACCTGGATGTAAGCATTGGATTCCACAGGTGAAGGGCCCAGGCCCTCGAGACTGCCCGCTCCCAGTGCCAAAGGCAAATCCAGGTGGTCACCCATGCTTCTGACAGATCGGCTGTATAGATGGGAGGTTCCCTCTGCTCCTCCTTCGGTTCAGTTAATTTGCTAGAAGAGCAGCTCACAGAACTCAGAAAACATTTTACTTACTAAATTACCAGTTTATTATGAAAGAATGAACTCAGGTGGGAGAGGAGTGAGGCAAGTGTGCGGAAGGGGGTCGGGGCGTCCTCAGCCCCTCCAGGCGCCCCTCTCCCGCATCTCCTTGTGCGCACTGCGCTGGCTGCTTTGGAGGCTTCACTGATTAAATCACTGACCATTGTGGGGAGATTCCACCTACCGCCCCCTCCCCTCCTCAGAGTTGGGGGCAGAGTTCCAATCCTCCAAGTGGTTGGCTGGTCCTTTTAGTTTGATATAGTCCGGCTTATTTATTTTTGTTTTTGTTGTTCATGCTTTTGGTGTTATATCTGAGAAATCATTGCTGACACAAATGTCAAGAAGCAGCCTTTCCCCTGTGTATTCTTCTAGGAGTTTCACAGTTTCAAGTCTTATGTTTGAGTCTTTAATCCATTTTGAGCTGATTCTTGTGGTGAGGAATGTTAAGGGTCCAGTGTCATTCTTCTGCATGTGAACGTCCAGTTGCCCAACACCACTTCTCGAAGAGACTGTCAGTTCTGCGTCGTGTCTTCTTGGCTCAGTTACTGACAAGGTACCTGTCGCCTTATTGCTGAGATCCCTCCTCTGTTCCGTTGGTCTATGTCTTTTTATGCCAATACTATATTGATTACTGTAGCTTTTCAATGTATTTTGAAATTATGAACTGTGATGCCTCCAACTTTGGACGTGGCTATTCAGGGCCTTTTGTGATTCCATACGAATAATTCTATTTCTGTAAAACAAGTCTTTGGGATTTTGATAGAGATTGCATTGAATCTGTAGATTGCTTTGGATAGTATGAATCCGTTTGAACAATATAAAGTCTTCTAATCCCTGAATATGGGATGTATTTTTATTTACTCACGTCTGCTTTAATTTCTTTCATCGGTGTTCTATGGCTTTTAGTGCACTGGTCTTCCACCTCCTTAGTTAAGTTTTTTTTTTAATTTGGCCACACCTATGGCATGCTGAAGTTCCCGAGCCAGGGGTCGAACCCATGCCACAGCTATACCCAGAGCCACAGCAGTGACAATGCCGGAAACTTAACCTACTGAGCCATGAGGAAACTCCACTTAAGTTTACACTTAAATATTTTTTGATGCTATTATAAATGGGATTGTTTTCTTAATTTTATTTTCAGATATTTCATGTTGGCATATATAAATGCAACTGATTTTTTTTATGTTGATTTTGTATCTTGTAACCTTGTTGAATTTATTAGTTCAGTGTTTAGGGGGAGTCTTTAGGATTTTCTGCATATAAGATGATAACACTTCAGTGAGAGATAATTTTGCTTCCTCTTTGATTTGGTAGCCTTTTTTTAAAAAAAAACCTTTCTTTTTATTATAGTAGATTTACAATCTCTGCCATGCAGTAAAGTGACCGAGTCATGCACATATATACATGTATACATATATACATTCTTTTTTCTTGATGAATGCTCTGTCTAGGATTTCCAGCATTGCGTTGAATAGGAGTGGTGAGAGTGGGCATCCTTGTCTTGTTCCTGATCTTAGAAGAAAAACTTTTAGTTTTTCACTATTGATTATGATGTTAGCTGTGTTCTCCTCATATACGGACTTTATTATGTTGGTTTAAGTCCCGTCTATACTTTGTTGAGAGTTTTTATCATGAAAGAGTGCTGAATTTGTTAAATGTTCTTTCTGCATCTGTTGAGATGAGTATGTGACTTTTGGGATAGTGGTCATTGACCTCTTTTATTGTCTTACTTGTGTACACCTGCTTATATCAGTCCTTCCAAGCATATTATGCTTGTATTTGTACTGGGCATATGTATGTATTCACAAATAAACACACGCACATATTCTTTTTTAGAAGTAAAATTTAACAACAGATCTCCAAAGGAAAGTCTCAAGCCCCCAAACACAGCTGTTATTTTCTTCTCTCCTTTCTTAGCCTCTCCCCACAATGTCTGTGCCAAGGATCCTGTTGTGGGAAGGGGCCTGGGTGCAGAGTGAACACTTCTTGGCCACAGAGGGAGGGGAGGATGCCATCATCTCAGAGACACTGTCCCATGTGCTCCTGAACCCGCCAGTGCTGTCGTCTTCAGCTCGGGTCCATCTGGCCTTGAGGCTAGTGTTTTCGGGTCCCTTCCACTGTGCTACCTTGACTGGAAAACAAACACCCACTAGAGGTGCAGCTGACGGGTTTGAGCCCTAAGGCACTGCCTCTCCTCTGTCACCTGTTCTCTTGCTCTGGGTTCTGGCCAAACTGGGGGGAGGGGGCAATAGCTCCCTCACTCTCTCGTCCCTAAAATGACTTAATCACTCCAGGGCTGACAGTGGTTCCTCTGTCATGCAAGCAGACTTCCCACAGACCCAGAAATGCCTGAAATCCCCAGAGAGCACGTCCTGCTCACGCCGGAGTTCCCTCCCTCGGCTCTCCCAGCTCAAGCACATCACAAAGTGAACAACGTCAGACCACTGAACACAAATACGTCTGGACACAACTGCATCCTTTGTCACAGTAAAATTTTCCTGATATAAAAACTATAGTTATTGGCAATGTTCAAAACTGGTGCTTCATTCTTAGACTGTGCTATGCAGATGGGCCACTAAAAATGTTTCATTCAGTACAATGGTAGGAATGAGCTAAAACAGATGAGATTTATCACAGAATATGTATGCAAATTGAAACCACTGTGTGGATCAAATGTAATATATTCTCATTCAAGAATTGTGGAGCTATTAAAGACAGAATACACACAGCTGTCCTATTTAAATTATTAATAATTTATTAATATACAATTGATTATATTAAAATATTTAAAATTTCTCATGGCTAGAACTTAATGTAGTGATCCATATCTTCTAAACTCTGCCCACTGTTTTTTCATGGAAATATATTGCCTCTCACTCATCCAGTGACAATTATAACTAGCATTATTTCCTGAAGGGTTAGAATGCTCGAATCTGATAAATTAATAGGAACATTCTCTGGCACATTTGAAATAATGATTTTGTTCTTAGGAAGCTGTTGAGAACATGTTTAATGCAGCATTTCCCCAAGTGTGTTCCACAGAATACCAGGCCCATGAGATGCTTGAAATAAAAAGGCTTCTTTGACAAGCACTTATTATTCACATGCCTCACAGGGCACATGAGCATGTTAGATGTTTCCAGAACGCTGCAGAAATGCTATTTAACCCAGAGTTATTCAAACTCAAGTGACTGTAGAAGACCTTGCCTTAATACCTAGTAAGAATCCCTGAATCAGTATTTCTCAAGATCCACTTCTATAAACTCTGCTCTAAATTAAACTTTTAGGGAGTTCCCGTCGTGGCTCAGTGGTAATGAACCCAGCTAGGATCCACGAGGATACGGATTTGATCCCTGGCTTCGGTCAGTGGGTTAAGGATTCAGTGTTGCCATGAGCTGTGGTATAGTCTGCAGATCCGGCTCAGATCCACGTTGCAGCTATAGCTCCAACTGGATCCCTAGTCTGGGAATTTCCATATGCTGTGGGTATGGCCCTAAAAAGCAAATAATAATATAATAATAATAAATTAACCTTTTAGCCAAGAACTTCATGATGCCGCGAACTGAAGTTTGTACTTGCCATCAGCCTCTACATTGATTAAATTATGAGCCACTGCAGCTGCCGACCCACAACACCCTCTGAGCAGAGCCCAGGGTGAAAATCAGGAGTGAGGCACTCTGTCCTCTGGGAAAACTGAAAGGATAGGTTTTCAGATAGTCAGATATTTTTAGAAGATTTTATGTGCCCAATTCTTGCATCTCCCTCATATCTAAAAACACGCTTAAATCCTTCATGGTGATGTCTGCTCCTTGTGACCTTGTGACCTTCAGGAGGTCAGCAACAATGTGTGTATGCCACATGCACCTCCCCCTCACCTTTATAATATCCTGATATTCCCCTTTTTCCTCCTGGGACAGAATTTCAGCCCAGTCTGTAGCTGAGGGTAAAACAAAGAATATCACGATCATCTGTGAATGTAGTCACCTCCGAGGGTGAGAGCCAGTGAGTTCTGCAGGCTGTGAAAACTGAGGATATGGGCCCTGATAGCTGAGATGCATATCAAAGGAATGACTTCAGGGAGCCCAGGCCTCTTTTGTTCTTGCTACCAGCCCTTTGTTGCAAAAACTCCTATAGAAGCTAGTTCCTCCCTTGACTTCTCAGAGCGGTTTCGCAGGGCTGATGCTGACTCCCGGGTTTGGGCTTAAGTCCGAATTTTCACCCGAAATCAAACTTAACTCTCAACTTTCAGGTTGTGTGTTTTTTTATGTCTACAATGTTGACTTCATCTTCTAAATCTGCAAGAATGGAAGTGGTTTCTACCAATTCAAAGATTTAGAAGAAGGAAATTAAGTTAGAATCATTGGCTCTAGGACTGGATGGAAACAAAGAGCTCACCTGGGCTGTACTAGTGATCAGGTAGCATTTGTTCACTATTCCTTTCAAGCGCCAAGTGGCCTTCAAGTTTACTTAATTAGTGGTAGTCTAGGATTTAATTCCTCTGAGAGGGATAGACAGTTACAAGCAGACTTTATTCAGATCGGATATCATGTGTGGGCATTGTTTTTGATGCATAATTGTGGTTAGTACTTTTCACATTTAAAATCTTGGTTAAGGAGTTCCCCCTTGTGGAGCAGCGGAAACCAATCCAACTAGAAACCATGAGGTTGCGGCTTCGATCCCTGGCCTTGCTCAGGGGCTTAAGGATCCGGCGCTGCCGTAATCTGTGGTGTAGGTTGTAGACGTGGCTTGGATCTGGCATTGCTGTGGCTGTGGCGTAGGCCAGCGGCTACAGCTCTGATTAGACCCCTAGCCTGGGAACCTCCATATGCCGCGGGTGCAGCCATAAAAGGACAAAAAGACCAAAAATAAATAAAATAAAATCTTGGTTATAGAACACTATAAACCAGCTATGATGGAAAAAATAAAAATCATTTAAAAGTAAAATAATAAAACCTTGGCTTTCATGTGAAGTTGGTGAGTAGTGTTGTTATGTGTACTGAAGGAACACGTATAGATATTTGCTTTGTGTTCAACGGTGTCAATCTGTGCTGCCTTCAAAATGTATTGGATTCTCAGAGTTCCCGTCGTGACTCAGTGGTTAACCAATCTGACTAGAAACCATGAGGTTGTGGGTTCGATCCCTGGCCTCACTCAGTGGGTTAAGGATCCGGCGTTGCCGTGAGCTGTGGTGTAGGTCACAGGCGCAGCTCGGATCCCGCGTTGCTGTGGCTCTGGCGTCAGCCAGTGGCTATAGCTCCAGTTTGACCCCAGCCTGGGAACCTCCACATGCCGTGAGTGCAGCCCTAGAAAAGGCAAAAAGACAAAAAAAAAATGTATTGGATTCTCAAACATGACTGTGTTGACTTGAAAAAATGTACAACCTGAGAGTTGAGAGTTAAATTTTATTTGGGGCAAAATTAGGACTTAAGTCTGGGAGACAACATCTCAGATACGTCTCGATACACACAGATCAATGTGATACACCACAGTAACAAATGAAGGCTTAAATCACGTGATCATCTCAATAGATGCTGAAAAGTCACTTGATAAAATTCAACATCAATTTATGATAAAAACTCTCAATGATGATATGACCAGCCCACAGCTAACATCATATTCAACAATGAAAAGCTGAAAGCTTTTCCTAAAAGATCAGGAATAAGACAAGGATGCCCAGTCTTGCCACTTTTATTCAACATAATATTGGAAGTCCTAGCTGGAGTAATTAGACTAGAAAAAGAAATAAAATGTATAAAGAAAAAATAAACTGACACTATTTGCAGATGACATGATCTTATATAGAGAAAACCCTAAAGACTTCACCAGAATAACCATTAGAACTAATAAATTAAGTAAAGTCGCAGGATACAAAATAAATGTACAAAAATCTGTTCCATTTCTGTACACTAATGAACTATCAGAAGACAAATTAAGAAAAAACAATCTCATTTACGATTGCATCAAAAACAATAAAATATTTAGCAATATGACACATACTTAACTTCACTAAATACTGTCAGATTGTTTTCCAGAATGGTTGCCCGATTTGTGCTCTCATTAGCTGTGTACTAGTGTTCCTATTTCATTAAATTCTCACTGACATTTGATCTTATCCATCTGTTTACTCTTGTCGATCTGATGGAAATAAAGTAGTATTTTGTTTGAATTAAAAAAAATAGGAGTTCCCTTCGTGGCTCAGTGGTTAACGAATCCAACTAAGAACCATGAAGTTGCGGGTTCGATCCCTGGCCTTTCTCAGTGGGTTAAGGATCCGGCGTTGCCATGAGCTGTGGTGTAGGTTGCAGACGCGGCTCAGATCCCGCGTTGCTGTGGCTGTGGCGAAGGCCGGCGGCTACAGGTCCTGTTAGACCCCTAGCCTGGGAACCTCCACATGCCTCTGGTGCGGCTCTATATAAAGGCAAAAAGACAAAAAAAAAAGAATTAAAAAAAAATACTTAGCAATATACTTAACCAAGGAGGCAAAAGACCTGTGCACTGAAAATGATAAAACACTGATGAAAGAAAGTGAAGATACAAATAAATTAAAATATATTTTGTGCTTATAGATTGGATGAGTTAATATTGTTAAAAATGCCCTTACTATTGAAAGCAATATACAATTCAATGTAATCCCTATCAAAATTCCAATGGCATTTTCCACAGAAATATAACAAATAATCCTAAAATTTGTATGGAACTACAAAAGACCCTAAACAGTCAAAGCAATCTTGAGAAAGAACAAAGCTAGAGGCAATATACTTATGATTTCAAACTATATTAAAAAGTTACAGTAATCAAAATAGTTTAGTATTGGCATTAAAAACAGACACAGAGATCAATGGAAAAAACAGAGAGCCCAGAAAAACCCACACATATATAGTCAATTTATGACAAATGAGTCAAGAATATACAATGGGAAAAAGATAGTCCCTTTAATTACAGATGCAGGAAAAACTGGACAGCCTCATGCAAAAGAGTGAATCTGGACCACTATCTTACACTATACACAAAATTAACTCAAAATAGATTAAAGACTTGAATGTAAGACCTAAAACCATAAAACCCCTAGGGGAAAACACAGGCTGTAGCTCCTTGACATTAGTTTAATGGTAATTTATTGGACTTGACACCAAGAGCAAAGGCAACAAGAACAGAAACAGGCAAGTGGGGTCACATCAAGCAAAAAAGCTCTGCACATCAAAGGAACCATCAACAAAATGAAAAGCCAACCTACTGAATGAGAGACAATATTTCCAAATTATGTACTTGATAAAATATCCAAAATATACAAGTGACTCATACAATTCATTAGCATAATAAAAAAAAAAATCTGGAGTTCCCGTCATTGCTCAGTGGAAACAAATCTTTCTAGTATCCATGAGGACAAAGGTTTGATCCCTGGCCTCGCTCAGTGGGTTAAGGATCCGGTGTTGCTGTGAGCTGTGGTGTAGGTAACAGATGTGGCTCAGATCTGGCATTGCTGTGGATGTGGTGTAGGCCAGTGGCTACAGCTCAGATTCGACCCCTAGCCTGGGAACCTCCGTATGCCATGGGTTCAGCCCTAAAAAGACAAAATAATAATAGTAATAATGTCATGGGGATGTAATGTACAGTATTGTGATTATAGTTAATAATACTGTATTGTATATTTGCAGGTTTCTAAGAGAGTACATTTTAAAACTTCTCACAACAAAAATGTTAACTATATGGTAATGGATGTCAATGAGACATATTGTAGCGATTATTTTACAACAGATACAATATTAAATCGTTATACCCTTGAAACTAATATAATGTTTATGTCAATTATATTTCAATAAAAAAAGTAGCTTAGGAGTTCTCTGTTAGCCTAGCAGTTAAGGATTCGGCGTTGTCACTTCTGTGGCGCAGGTTTGATCCCTGGCCTGGGAACTTCTGCATTCTGCAGGCACAGCCAAAAAAAAAAAAAAAAGTAGTTTAAATTGTTAAAAATAATAATAAAATAAATCAAAGAGAAAAGGCCATCTGCTTATAAAATTTTTAAAAATAAAAGAAACATTATATAGCTCATGCTAAATATATTGCAAAAATAAATCCCCATCAAATTACCCATGATACTTTTCACAAAACTAGAACAAACAATCCAAAAATTTATATGGAACCACAAAAGACCCAGAATTGCCAAAGCAATCCTGAGGAACAATAACCTAGCAGGAGGCATAACTCTCCCAGACTTCAGGCAATATTACAAAGCCACAGTAATCAAGACAGCGTGGTACTGGTACCAAAACAGACATACAGACCAATAGAACAGAATAGAGAACCCAGAAATAAACCCAGACAACTATATAGTCAATTAATCTTTGACAAAGGAGGCAAGAATATAAAATGGGGAGTTCCCATCGTGGCTCAGTGCTTAACGAATATGACTAGGAACCATGAGGTTACGGGTTCGATCCTTGGCCTTGCTCAGTGAGTTAATGATCCAGCGTTGCAGTGAGCTGTGGTGTAGGTTACAGATGTGACTCGGATCTGGCGTTGCTGTGGCTGAGGCATAGGCCGGCAGCTACAGCTCCGATTAGACCCCTAGCCTGGGAACCTCCATATACCACGAGTGCGACCCTAGAAAAGGCAAAAAGACCAAAAAAAAAAATATATATATATATAATGGGGAAAAGACAGTCTTTTCAGCAAGTGGTGCTGGGAAAACTGGAAAGCTGCACGTAAACCAGTGAAACTGGAACACACCCTCATATCACACACAAAAATAAACTCAAAATGGCTTAAAGACTTAAATGTAAGACAAGACACCATCAAACCCCTAGAAAAGAACATAGGCAAAACATTCTCTGACATCAACCTTACAAATGATTTCTCATGTCAGTCTCCCAAGGCAACAGAAATAAAAGCAAAAATAAACCAGTGGGACCTAATCAAACTGACAAACTTTGGCAAAGCAAAGGAAACCATAAAAAAAGATACAAAAAGACAACTTACAGAATGAGAGAAAATAGTTTCAAATGATGCAACTGACAAGGGCTTAATCTCCAAAATATACAAACAACTTATACAACTCAACAGCAAAAAAGCCAGCTCAATTGAAAAATGGGCAAAAGACCTGAAGAGACATTTTTCCAGAGAAGATATACAGATGGCCAACAAGCACATGAAAAAACACTCAGCATCACTGATTTTTAGAGAAACGCAAGTCAAAACCACTATGAGGTACCACCTCACATGAGTCAGAATGGACATCATTGGAGTTCCCGTCGTGGCTCAGTGGTTAACGAATCTGACTAGGAACCATGAGGTTGCGGGTTGGATCCCTGGCCTCGCTCAGTGGGTTAAGGATCCGGCATTGCCGTGAGCTGTGGTGTAGGTTGCAAACGCGGCTCTGTGGCGAAGGCCAGAAGCTACAGCTCCTGTTAGACGCCTAGCCTGGGAACCTCCATATGCCAGGGCTGTGGCCCCAGATAAGGGAAAAAGAAAAAAAAAAAAAAAAAGACCAAAAACAAAATGGCTAGAGAGGGTGTGGAGAAAAGGGGACCCTCCTACACTGTCGGTGGAAATGTAAACTGGAACAACCACTGTGGAAAACAGTATGAAGGTACCCTAGAAAACTACACATAGAACTACCATATGACCCAGCAGTCCCACTCTAGGCATGTATCCAGACAAAACTTTCCTTGAAAAAGACACATGCACCCACATGTTCATTGCAGCACTATTCACAATAGCCAAGACATGGAAACAACCTAAATGTCCATCAACAGATGATTGGATTAAGAAGATATGGTATGTATACACAATGGAATACTACTCAGCCATAAAAAAAAGAACAAAATAATGCCATATTTGTAGCAACATGCATGGAACTAGAGATTCTCATACCAGGTGAAGTAAGTCAGAAAGAGAAAGACAAATACCATATGATATCATGTATATCTAGAATCTAATAAATGGCATAAATGAATCTTTCCACAGAAAAGAAAATCATGGACAGGGAGAACAGACTTGTGGTTGCCAACGGAGAGGGGGAGGGAGTGGGAAGGACTGGAAATTTGGGGTTAATAGATGCAAACTATTACCTTCGGATGTTTAAGCAATGAGATCCTGCTGTATAGCACTGGGAACTATATCTAGTCACTTATGATGGAGCATGAGAATGTGAGAAAAAATAATGTATATATGTACGTGTGACTGGGTCACCTTGCTGTATAGTAGAAAATTGACAGAACACTGTAAACCAGTTATAACGGGAAAAAATCATTATAAAAATTACATTTTTCAAAACTAAAAAAACATATTGCAAAAATAAAATATTCAAAATAACAAATTCACAGTTTAGACTGTGTTCCAGACGTGAACTTTTTTGCTTAATCAGACTGTTGATTTTACTTTAATTTCTATCAATTGAACAGACTTTGATTCCTGCCCAGCAGGTCTGGTCTTTGAATCCTGATAATCAACTGAAAACAACCAAGTCATTAAAACTATAGTCCCAGTAGGATATTTGTCACTGCTTCTCCCCATCATTTCATTCACTGAAGTGCTTCACTGTTTTGGCACCATAGACTCATTTCCATTTCTGAGACGGAATTTCTTTTGTTTACAGTTACTCTGCAAATTCAAGCTCAGTTTACTTGAGCAAACCACAGGTATTTGAGAGTTCTTCCCCAGCAGGGGGCAGACTGAGCTTTAAGGAAGAAAAGAAGGGCCATCACCCTTTGCTATGGTCTGAAGGTCTGTGTCCCCCCCAAATTCACATGTTGGACTCCTGCTGCCAATGTGACCTGTCGAGGGTCTTGGAAGGTGATGAAGTCATGAGGGTGGAGCCCCTATGATGGGTTAGCGCCCTTATAACAGAGACCCCAGACAGCCCTAGCCCTTCCTCCCCTGAGGACACAGCAAGAAGCCTGTGACCTGAAGAGGGTCCTCAGCTGACTATCCTGGTGAAACTGACAGCACTAATAGCCTGAACCCATTCAGAACCCAGATTGGGACCCACGTGCCGGGACCCAAACCCCAGCCTAAACCCAGACTGGGACTTAAACCCACAATTTTAAATTAGAATCACTCACCTGGTACCTGGATTCACTGAGGTTCAGGTTCTTCATGCCCCTGCGCAGAAGGAATTCAGCGAGAGACAAAGGGATGATAGGGAAGAAACAGATCTATTTGTGAGAGATGCAAGTGGCAGGCAAGGAGGTTCTGCCCCGAGGGTTAGGTGGGATAAAATTTTATCATCCAAGGGGGGTGGGGGTAGGAAAAGACCACCTCGTCCTCTTTCTTGGAGTAGTGTCTCCTCCTTGGTATCCAGTTATGGTGCTTTTTCAAATCAGCAGAAGGGCGGTCCTCAAACTCCCGGCCTTGGTCTGAATCTGAATGCCGGCCTCAGGCATCCCCCACCCAATGATCTGAGGCATATGTTGTGCCTCCTCCACTAGTCAAGCAAGCCTGCCTTGTTTGGTTCTGATGGCTTTCTCGAGCAGTTATGAACTTACAGGGATCTTCCAGAGTCCCTTAGGTTTCCCTCTCTATTTATGGTCCCCTACTGGGACTTCTACATCCACCTGTGCCTACTCCAGCTCCATCACCCTGATCTCAAGCCTCCAGCCTCCAAAACTGAGAGAAAGAGGTGTCTGCTGTTGATAAGGACACGCGGTCTGTGGGATTTTGCTGCTGCAGCCGCAGAGGACCAGAGCCCGCAGCTCCAGCAGCTCCAGCAGCTCCAGCACTTCTGAGTGTTGCTGGGTGTCTGAGTGCCCAGATGGAGGCCAGAGTTGTTTCTGGGGCATCACCATTTTCTTGGCTGAGCTTCTATCAGGAAACTTGACAGTGTTCTATTGAATCACGGTGACTAGCACAAACTGCCCCGAGTGTAAGCACGCTGACCACAGCGTGGGGGAAGAAAGTTCTAAGTTGGAACAAAAGCAACAGACACTACAGATCTGATGGTCATTCAGCCCCACACGGTACGATTCTGCTCACATCTCGAGTTGAGGACCCATCGGGGCCCCGCTTCCACAGGTGCCCACAGCTCGTCTCTTACTTCGAATTCTTTTTTGTGAAGAGGTTCCCTGAGCTGCCCAAGCTCAGTCCACAAGCCTGGACATGCCTTAGGAGCCAAGTCTGTGTCTCTTGGGACCGCTGCTGCCCCTCCCGCCAGCAAACCCCTATCACCTCAGAATCCCCTGCACAGAATTGCACCCTCTCTTCCAGAATTGTATCCCTGGCTCTGCCCCCTTCAACCTGTTGGTCCTCTCTCTAGGCGTCCGGACCAAAGCCCCCGTGACCTGTGTCACGTGAACCACATCATCAATTCCGTTTCACTTAATTTCTACCTACATTGAAAGGCTTCACCCTGATGCCAGCAGGAACAGGGAGCGTGTGAAACAGGTAATCTCTTTGGAGGGCTCAGAGCTAAGACAGTCTCATGGGGAAACAGAGATAAACCCGCTTGTCGCCACCACCTTGTACCTGGCACACTGAAGGAGGGTGATTTGATTCGTAAAGAACTGTGAGCTGATTGACAACAAGGTCCTGCGTGGCTGACAGGAGGAGAGGAAGGAGGACACACACTGGTCACTAAAGATGCGGGTGTGCATGTCAGGCTCCCACAGGCGGCCTGGGTGCCTCTGTGCCCCCACGGGGTGGCCAGCCCGCCCCACCCTAGCTCTCCCCATAGTATCCGCTGTCTATTCCCAGGGCAGCCCCTCCTGACAGCCCCTGAGCCCTCGGTCTCCCTATCATGGTGCCAAGTTGTAGACTATCCAGAGTTCTTGAGTGAACCTGTGGCCACTGCGATGGTGTGACTTGCCATTAGGTGCCCTGTAGTGTCCTTGAAGCCTGTGATGTTGGATGCTTTTGATAACACGGCCTCCTCACACATTCCTTTTATTGCCTTCTCTCCGGTCAGCCCCCCTGGTCTTAACCCCAAGTCCTTCCTACTAAAGAGCAGTGACTGGACGTGCCCTGCTGCCCACACCCACTTCAGACAGACCTCCCTTTCCAGGGTGCCCACACTGACACTCGGTGACACCCTGAAGGCAGGGGGCTGCTCAGACGGGCCTGGGGAGGCACTGGACCCTGGGAGGATGGGAAACCCAGGGGCAGGTGCAGCACAGAGGCTGTGAGGTCAGTGGGCCCAGGGAGGGGATGAGGTCGCGTGGTTTGGGTTCATTCCAAGTGGAAGGGGAGGCGTGGGTGCACGTCAGCAGCCAAGTCACAGAATGTGCAGGATCTCCAAACGATGCTGACATTTGAAGGGCAGGTCTTAGGTTGATCCCTTTAGTTGGCAGTGGAGGTGGGAGAAGTGCATGAACTCAAACACACCCAGAGGGAGTTCACCTAGTGATGGAGGGACCAAGCTATTCGGAGGAGACAGAAGGGGTCCAGTCATGAGATATGGGAAGTTCCCAAGATCTAGTCTCAGCCCTGCTATAAATTTGCTCTGTGACTTCAGGCTAGTTACCCAACTTCTCTGGGCCTGTTTCCTCCTGTGTAAAATAACAAGGTAGATAAAACGGCAGTTAGGAGGTCTTATGTATGTGCCATAGACAGGGAACATTTCACCCTGCTTCACGAGATGCTGCACTGATTTCCTTAACAGGCAGCTGATGAAAACTCCCTTACTCAGTACCTGCAGAGAACAACGAACCTTTCATTCCCCCTGTAGTCTGTCTGGCTGTGACAGTCTCTGCATTTCCTCTTTCGCTGGTTGTTTCAGCGGGAAAGTAGGAAATCTTGAGCTGGAGGCAGTTCCTCGTGTGACTGAAGGAACCCACTGTGTTCCTGGGGCTGAGGCTGGCTTCCCTCTGTCCCAAACGTACTTCTAAGAATTATTACTTAGCGTTAGATCTGGTCCCTGATTCGGTCATCTGCACTTTCAGTACCTTTCCATCTGCAGCAACTTCTTAAAAGATTTGGGTTTTTAATTTTTTCCCTAAACATTTTGAAGAATAAAATTGTTCTGGAGTTCCTGCTGTGGCGCAGAGGGTTAAGGATCCATATTTCGTGGGTGCAGCCAAAAAAAAAAAAAAAAAAGAAAAGGAAAACAAATTGTTCCAACTGTAATGGACGATATAGTCGACACAGAAAATTTGAAACATATAGAAGCATATAGAAGTATATTAAAAAGAAAGTAAAAAAATACCTATTTCCACCAAACCGAGCCTGCAGTATCTTTGTGACTCTGGTATAACTGCCTGCAACAGCATCCAGGAAACCCTGGGTGGGTCTGTACTCTATTCAGAAAGAATGTGGCTGCTTTCCAGGCTGGTACAGTGATTTTTTAAATGTTATGTTGGGAAAAATTCATTTGTTTTTTTGTTTTCCTTTTTCGTTACTAATGATATTGAATATCATTCCATGTATTTATTGGACATTGTAATATTTCTTTGAGAAAACACCAGTTTCTACCTTTTCCTCACATTTTTGGAGTTTAATTCATCCTGAAGGATACTCTTGGGAACGTGAGTCCTTGACCTAGTATAAAATTTCTTTTTCTTTAAACAGATAGAAGTTCTTCACCAGTGACATAATCTTCCCCAAGAACCATTACAAACCCCCACAGACCACAGCTCCCCCAACTCGTTTTCCTCACTAACATTCTTCAGGAATCACTTCTCTGCAGGTTCCTGCCTTCTATTCTCACCTCCCATCCTTCCCAATTCTCTATACATGCTTTAAAAAAATGATCAGTGGTGAGCATGTAAAATTATCTAATAATGCGATCTAATCACAAAACCATTTCACGCTGCAGTTGCTACTGACACGTTCTTCCCGAAAGAAATCAGTAGGTGGTCCAAGTATTCTCCATTCCATTTCTAATTTGTAAAACACACCATGTGTAGCCTTACCCATTCTAATAAATATGCAATAAACCAGCTAATATTTAACTGGAATAATACAGATACTAGTAATTTAAACATTAAAAGAAAAGTCTCGTAGTTACAAAGGTAATTATGCTTGGTTGTTAAAACAGCAAAATGCTGGCCTGGGCGAATGGCCCCTCCAGCTGCTGGCTTGTGGGGGTGCGGAGCGACTTGCTTTTGTCAGGAGGTTCAGGCCTGGGAGCACCATCGTTTCACTGCGGTTGTGGGTGATTCAAGGATTTTCAAAGGTGATTTTGATGACATGAGAGTTGGGCTTTAGAATGAAAGACAAGTGATGCTATTGACCTTTACAGAGAATCGGAGTGTCAGGAAAAGAGAACCCAAAATGAAACTCAAACATTTATGCCAGAAACTCAGCTTAAGACAGGTGTCTTTATGAAGTTGTACAGATTTTACAAACAAACATCTCAGGAAACCCAGGCCAAAATCTGTATTGTGGAAATAAGAAGTGTCAAGTCTAGATAATTTGTCCAAATTAGTAAGTGTGTAGTTAGGTCTAAACCAACTCCCAGAACCACTTCCTGCACAGCCAGCATCTCTGTGAAATCCTGTGTCTGACAAGCTCCTTGGAGGCCCTTGGAAAGGATTCAGAGATTGGAATGAGACACCAGTGTTCGCGCTGTGTGGCTCAAGGGCTATAGAAAACCATGAGATAAAACCACAGAGATTACAAAATAGGGGAGACTAGAAATAGACAGAGGAGACCCTCCCGTGCTTGTAGAACCCACAGTGAGTGACCGTCCGTGTATTTCCTCGCCCTGGTGGATGCTGCGTGACCCTGGTTCCTGTCTGGACTGGAGAGCCTGGAAACCTAGGCTGGGGCTTCTCAGGTGAGTCTCTCCAGCAATTTCCCCTGGAGGAGGAATGCAGCTGCCTCTTCTCACCAATCCCTGGGGAGGCAGATGCAGGTAAGATTTTCCCAATCCAGGACCTTTTCTATGTAAATCTTTCATCTTTTGATGTGATTTACATGGATAACCACACTCCCTCTTGAAGCTCGAAGATTTCCACTCTGAGAACACTCAGTGGTGGAATTCATCTGCTGCAGTTCAGGTGGAGAGGGAGCAGGGGGCGTCCCGGGACCCCAGTAACCTCACTCCTTCTGTCACTGGGACCGACTCTGGCCGCGGGGGCCCAGGAAGGATGGCTCGTACCTGTCATTATTTTTACTCTCCCTGGAGGACAGGGAACACTGTCACCTTGCCAATGGCTTGTGATGACAGGATATAGATTGGCGTGAAGAAGTCCGCTCATGAGAGGGATGGATTGTGACCTGTTCTAATTGCGATCGGCATAAACATATGGTGGCGTTGTGACCTCCACGCAAGGTGGACCACCCCTGAAACAGCAGAACTCCAGAGACAAGGCTGTTCAGGGTGATATTGCCCAGCCGTCAATTTAAGCTGTTGCCCAGAGGTGTGGTGGAGCCTTATTGTCCCCCCAAGATTCCTTGGTTCAGTGCAGTAACCGAGACAGTGGCCACCCACCAACTAGCCTGGTGATTACGACTGACCGGCTTCCTGGGTCTCAGAATCCCCAAGATGTGCTCGTTCTAGCGTCAGCCCTTCTACTGCTCATATGTTTGGTGATCTTGGCCAAACACAGGCTGATACCCGTTTTCCTATGTCCCTTTCTTTCTGTGGGACAAGGAGTCAGATCACCAGTATGAAGGGTAAGTACATTTCTAATTTTAATATATCTTGCCATGCTTTCGAAAGACAATAAAATTTGTATTTTCACAAGGAATGTGTGAAACTCCCTATTCTATTCATATCTTGCAGTTTATGTTAGAAAGCTTCTAATATTTCTCAAACCAATAGGTATTATTTTCACAGTGATTTCCCCTAAATTCTACGATGGAGGATCCTCTGTTTACATGTATTTAAAGGTTTTTTAGTTATATGAATTTCCTTTCTGCGAATAACCTATTTTTATGCTTCATACATTTTTCCCTTTGCCTGTTTCTTGACAACTTTAATTTTCTTGTCATCTTAAGGCATCTTTATATATTACAGTTATTAATCACTATTGGTCATCAGAATTGCATTAATTTTTTCACAATATCAGTTTGTCAATTGACTTCCATTTGATGTGAGGTTTGCACCCCTCTTTATTCATTATTTTTTTTGTCTTTTCGCCTTTTCCAGGGCCGAACTCATGGTATATGGAGGTTCCCAGGCTAGGGGTATAACTGGAGCTGTAGCCGCCGGCCTACGTCACAGCCACAGTCACAGCCACACAGAATCCGAGCCGCATCTGCAACCTACACCACAGCTCACGGCAATGCCAGATCCTTAACCCACTGAGCGATGCCAGGAATCAAACCCGCAACCTCATGGTTCCTAGTCAGATCCATTAACCACTGAGCCACGACGGGAACTCTGAAAGCAATGCCTTTTAAAATCACATCAAAAAAATAAACTACTTAGGGATAAACCTGACCAAGGAGATGAAAGATTTATATACCAAGAACTATAAAACATTAATAAAGGAAATTGAATATGATTCAAAGAAATGGAAAATATCCTATGCTCTTGGATTGGAAGAATTAATACCGTTAAAAATCACCATACTACCCAAAGCAACCTATAGATTTGATGCAATTCCTATCAATTACCCATGACATTTTTTTTTACAGAACTAGAATAATCCTAAAATTTTTTTTTTGCCTTTTTGTCATTATTTTAGGGCCTCACCCGTGGTTAGGGGTCTAATCGGAGCTGTAGCCACTGGCCTATGCTGCAGCCACAGCAACGCAGGATCCGAGCAGTGTCTGCAACCTACACCACATCTCATGGCAACGCCGGATCCTTAACCCACTGAGTCAAGGCCAGGGATCAAACCTGCAACCTCATGGTTCTTAGTCGGATTAATTAACCACTGCACCACGATGGGATCTCCAATCCTAAAATTTATATAGAACCATAAAAGACCCAGAATCGCCAAAGCAATCCTGAGGAAATAGAACAAAACAGGCTTAACTCTCCCAGACTTTGGACAAGGCAACAAAGCTACAGTAATCAAAAGAGTGTGGCACTGGCACAAAAACATACACATGGGTCAGTGGAACAAAACAGAGAGCCCAGAAATAAATCCACACTTCTACAGTCAATTAATATTTGAAAAAGGAAGAAAGAATATGCATGAGGAAAAGACAGTCTCTTCAGCAAGTGTTGGGAAAACTGGACAGCTACATGTAAATCAGTGAAGTTAGAACACACTCTTTCACCATGCACAAAAATAAACTCAAAATGGCTTAAAGACTTAAACATAAGATATGACACCATAAAACTCCGAGAAGAGAACAGAGGCAAAACATTCTCTGACAAATTTTACCAGTGTTTTCTTAAGTCAGTCTCCCAAGGCAATAGAAATAAAAACAAAACTAAATGGGATCTAATCAACCTTAAAAGCTTTTGCACAGCAAAGGAAGCCATAAACAAAATGAAAAGACAACCTACAGACTAGGAGAAAATATTTGCAAACAGTGTGACTGATTAGAGCTTGATTTCCAAAGTATAAAAACAACTCAAAATATAAAAGCATATCATACAACTCAATAACAAAAAAGCCTGAACAACCCAATCAAAAAATGAACAGAAGACCTAAATAGACAAAAAATGAACAGAAGACCTAAATAGACATTTCTTCAAAAAATGTAGCCAATAGGCACATGAAAATATGCTTAGTATCACTAATTATTAGAGAAATGCAAGTCAAAACCACAATGAGACACCACCTCAAACTGGTTAGAATGACCAGCATTAAAAAAATCTATAAATAGCAAATGCTGGAGAGGATGTGAAGAAAGGAGAACCCTCCTACATTGTTGGTGGGAATGTAAATTGGTACAACCTCTATGGAGAACAGTGTGGAGATTCCTAAAATAAACCTAAAAATAGACTTGTCATGTGATCCAGCAATCCCACTCCTGGTGGGCATATATTCATTTGAAATTATAATTCAAAAGTATACATGCAGCCCTATGTTCATAGCAGCACTATTCATAATAGCCAAGACATAGAAGCTACCTAAATGTCTATCAACAGAGTAATAAAGATGTGATACCTATATATGATGGAATACTACTCAGCCACTATGAAAAAATGCCATTTGCAGCAACATGGATGAATCCAGAGATTATCATACTAAGTGAAATAAATCAGAGAAAGACAAATAACATACATTGTATCACTTATATGTGCAACCTAAAATATGGCACAAATGAGCCTATCTACAAAACAGAAACAGACTCACAGACATGGAGAACAGACTTGTGGTTGGTTGCCAAGAGGGAGGGTGTGGGGAGGGATAGGTTGGAAGTTTGGGGTTAGTAGATGCAAACTAGTATATATAGAATGGATAAATAACAAGGACCTAGTGTACAGTGCAAAGAACTAAATTTAATATCCTATGATAAACCATAATGGTAAAAAATATGAAAAAGAATATACATGTAAAACTGAATCACTTTGCTGTACAGCAGAAATTAACACATTATAAATCAACTATACTTCAATAGGATTTTTTAAACATTAATTTAAAAATGTACATGGCCAGCATTTGACATAATTTGGGAATGTGGTACATTTAACTCAAGCCAATAACTAAAAAATGAAGCCAAGAAGGGAAGGCCTGGATGCATAAGGCACCACTCAGCTAAAGATCATTGCAGGTATTTGTCCCAAAGGCAGGAGAGTCAGAAAGTAATTCCATTAGGTGACTTCCTCTTGGTTGAAGAGCCCACCACTGCCAGGCACTCATGGATGGCCATTAACAGCCTCCTTGCGAGGCTTCATCCAGACCTGGTTCTCACACTGCTCCCTCCCTCCCTCCCTTCCCCTCCCCGCAGGCCAAGCCCCTCCTGCCGGATCTGATCGATGTCAAGGTGCAAGTTCTGGCTCCACTACCTTGACCGCTAGTCTCACTTCCAGACTCTCTGCCTGAAACAGATTGTAACAGGCTAGACTTTGACTCGAAAGTTGTTAAAACAGATCTTCAAGCAAACCCCCCAGTCAAAGAGTCAACAAGAAACACACACCCCCTTTTATTTCCTTTTTTAGCCACCCTGTATCATATGGAGTTCCCAGGCCAGGGATCAGATCTGAGCTGTGGTGGTGACCTAAGCTGGAGCTGCAGCAATGCCGGATCCTAAACCCACTGTGCTAGGCTGGGAATTGAACCTGCGTCCCAGTACTCCCAAGATGCTGCTGATCCTGTTATGCCACAGCAGGAACTCCACAAAACCTCTTTTTGAGTAGCATTTGGCTTAATCCTCCGGAAATGCTATTGAAACCAGGATCTTGCCAAGGAAGTAAAAAGGGTGACAGGGAAAATTAATCCTTTTATTTTGGTTATCACATTTTATAAAGATTAAATCTGGTTTTAAAGCCACAGAGACAATCCCAGAAGGAAAACAGTAGGTTTCTCTACACTTTTGGAGAGCCTGTGGAAGGCGGCCCTAGCTGGCTTGGTGACTGGCACTGGTCCTGCCTTTGCTGCCTTCCTTGCTGAGGTTTGTCTGAACAGCCAGACAGATTGACTTCCTCTTTCTCACCCGCCTCTCAGAGTCCAACCCCTTTCCAAGTCTCTCCAAAGGTTCTGCATCCCTGCTGAAGCTCAGAATCTGGACAATTAGAGCAAGCATGCCTCTGACAGCTGACCCAGTACTCAAACTGCCTGTGGCCACCTTGCTTACAGTGGAGTCAAGGGAGCTCTGGAAAAATACCTGCTCCCAGTTTTGAAAATGAGAAGACAATGACTTCATCCTTGTTCTCCTTGTCTATAGATATTTCAAGATGGCACCATGCATGACAAAAAGTAACACAAAATGGATTAAAGACTTGAATGTAAGACCTAAAAACAAAAAATTCCTAGAAAAAAACGTAGGTAGCAAGCTCTTTGACGTTGGTCTTGGCCACGATTTATTTTATTTTATTTTATTTTGTCTTTTCAGGGCTACACCAGCAGCATATGGAGGTTCCCAGGCTAGGGGTCTAATCAGAGCTGTTGCTGCCGGTCTACGCCACAGCCACAGCAATGCCAGATCTGAGCTGTGTCTGCGACCTACACCACAGCTCATGGCAACGCCGGATCCTTAACCCTATGAGCGAAACCAGGGATCTAACCCTCAACCTCATGGTTCCTAGTTGGATTCATTTCTGCTGCACCACAATGGGAACTCTGGCCATGATTTTTTTTTTTAGATTTGACACCAAAAGCAAAAAATATACAAGAGGGACTACAAACTAAAACAACTACCGCACAGCAAAGGAAATATCAACAAAATGAAAAGGCAACCTACTGAACAGGAGAAAATTTTTTCAAGTCATATCTGATAGGGGGCTGCTATCCAAAATAAGTAAGGAACTCATACAACTCCATAGCAAAAAAAAAAAACATTTTAAAAATGGGCAGAAACCAGATAGACATTTTTTGTAAAGATACATACAGGTGGCCAACAGGCATATGAAAAGATGCTCAACGTCACTAGTCATCAGGGAAATGCCAATCAAAATCGCAATGAGCTATCAGCTCACGCATGTTAGAATGACTGTCAGAAAGTAACAAGTTTTAGCAAGGACGTGTAGAAAAGGAATCCTTGTGCACTACTGTAGGAATGTAAACTGGTGTACCTCTATGAAAAACAGGGTGGAAGTTCCTCAGAATATTACTATGTGATCCACCAATTCCACTTCTGGGTATTTATCCAAAGAAAATGAAAACACTAACTAGAAAAGACACATGGACCCCATGTTTCTTGCAACATCATTCGTAATCACCAAGATATGGAAGCAACCTAGGTGACCATCCACGGATGAAGAGATAAAGATGTGTGTATACAAAGAAATGATATTTATCCATAAACAAGAAAATCCTTCCATTTGCAACATAGATGGACCCTGAGGGTATTATGCTAAGTGAAATAAGTCAGAAAGACAAATACCATATGATCTTACTTATAGGTAGAAATTCAAAAAAACAAAATCTCATGGATACGAGAACTGACTGGTGGTTGCCAAAAGCGGGGGTGAGGGGAGTGAAATGGGGGAAGGGGGCTCAAAATACAAATTTACAGCTAGGAAAGAAGTCCTGCCAGTGAAATGTACAGTATGGCAACTATAATTAATACCATATTGTATACTTGAAAGTTACTTGGGATGAGAGCTTTGAAAGTAAACCTTCAAAGCTCTCATCCCAAGGAAAAAAAATTGTAACTATGTGTGGTGACGCTAACTTGACTGATGTGTATTATCAAGAAACGATCACCACAGCACCAAACTGTGATATACCCCGAAACTGATATCTGTCAATTATGTCTCAGTAAACACTTACTTTGATGTATGAGTGACACAAAAAGCCATAGAGACCTAACGGAAACAAATCCATGAATTTGCCTCATTTTAAATACAATCATAATACAGCCAGGGGTGGAGGGTGGCGGGTGGGGAAGGAAGAAGAAGCCCCAAGAGATGTTGATCCTAGAGAGGAAGTCGTTGAGGAGCAGGGAACGGTCTCAGTTTCTCCCCACCAAATGCTCATTAATGTTCAAAATTTCAGTGAAATATACACCTTATATACGGAAGGCAAGGAGGAGACTCAGAGTCCTACCTTATGTATACTCAGGAGTTTGCACAAGGATGGCCTGAAAATGCAGCCTCCAGACATAGCCCCTCTGATGAAGTCCTCCTCTAGGACTGGAAACTCTGGAGCTGAACCTCTGCTCTGCACTCTCACAGCCTGAAGCGGTGCACGGGGGAGTTCCCCCAGCTGCAAAGTGTGAGCCTTGACTGAGATGATCCCCACTGACGCGCGTGCGCGCGCGCGTGTGTGTGTGTGTGTGTGTGTGTGTGTTTCCCAGGCTAGGGGTCAAATCGGAGCTGTACCCACCAGCCTACGCCACAGCCACAGCCAAAGTGGGATTGGAGCCGCATCTGCAGCCTACACCAGAGCTCATGGAAATGCCGAATCCTTAACCCACCAAGTGAGGCTAGAGATTGAACCCATGTCCTCATGGATACTAGTCGGATTTGTTTCCACTAAGCCACTGACACTTCTTAAGCCAACATCCTCCCTTTAGTGCAGGGGAGCCGAGCAGACACATGGGTGGCCAAGAGGTCCTGTAAGCAGCTGAAAGCTTTTGAAAATCCCACAAGACTGAGTCTAATAAGGCAGCATTAATGTCCTGGAGTGTGATGGATGTGGCTGACTGTGAGTAAGTGAACCTGCTCAGACAGCGGCCTGGACAGGGGTATTGTGAGGGGCCCTCAGGAGCAGGCTCTAGGTCAGGGAGGGCCATCCGCTCCCTTGGGAAGGCTGGTCTTGGTGGTCCATGTCCAGTCTTCACGCATTTGGACCTGCAGGTACCCAAGGAGGGTGTCGGGTAGACCCAGGGTGGAGAGACCCCTGGGAGGTGAGGGGCTGTTGAGCTCAGCTTGGGCAGCAGGTCCAAAGATGCAGAGGCTGGGCTGCATCACACGAGGGCATCCTAAGAGATTTTTTTTTTTTTGTCTTTTTGCCTTTTATCTAGAGCCACACCCGCGGCATATGGAGGTTCCCAGGCTAGGGGTCTAACAGGAGCTGTAGCCGCCAGCCTTAATCACAGCCACAGCAACGCGGGATCCGAGCCGCGTCTGCAACCTACACCACAGCTCACGGCAACGCCGAATCCTTAACCCACTGAGCGAGGCCAGGGATTGAACCCGCAACCTCATGGTTCTTAGTCTGATTCGTTAACCACTGAGCCACGAAAGGAACTCCCAGCCTAAGAGGTTTCTACTCCCAGAGGCTCTTTGCAAAATGGGTAACAGACGAGGAGGCAGGGCGGCCAGTACAGAGGGTAGCCTCTGAGAGGTTCCGGGGTCTGGGGGAGATACTGGAACTAAGTGACAGATGTCAGGCATTTTGTCAAGAAAGCACTGTCCAAATTTAAGGTACTGTTTATTTCTTCACTCATGACCATGAGACTTCCGTCCATTTCTATCTTCCTTGAGGACACAAATAATCCACGAGGAAGCAGCGATCCAGGAGGAAGTGTGTGTCTCATCACACAAACACCCACTTATCATGAATGATGTGACTGACTTCAATCGGGCACCATCAGCGAGTGGTGATGCCCTCAGCAGGCAAACCGCAGACCCCTCCCCACCTGATCCCGTGTGCCTGGGAACTTTCCTAAGGTCCCAGAGCCATCCTGCTACCCCCCCCACCATGTGTTTCACTGCATCTATCCACGTTTTCAGAGAATTTCATCTTTAGAACAACTCTTCTAGGACGAGAGCCCCTTATATAAAAGGGCACCTCCCAAGTCAACACACAGTGGGTATGGACAAAACCATTCAAGGGCTGATTTTAGGTATGTGTGCTTTTTGCTTTTTTTTTTTTTTGCTTTTTAGGGCTGCACCCGCGGCATGTGGAGGTTCCCAGGCTAGGGGGTCGAATACGGAGCTACAGCTGCCGGCCTACGCCAGAGCCACAGCCACGCCATATCCAAGCCACGTCTGCAACCTACACCACAGCTCAGAGCAACACCGGGTCGTTAACCCACTGAGCAAGGCCAGGGATTGAACCCGCAACCTCATGGTTCCTAGTCGGATTTGTTAACCGCTGCGCCACAGCGGGAACTCCCAGGTGTGTTTTCACAGAAGCAGCAAGTGGGGACACAGGAGGCCAGAGCAGCAGCCCGCCCCCTTCCCCAGCTGACCAGCCGGCGAGTGTGCAGTCCTCCCTCCTCCACCGGCTCCATTTCCTCAGCAATAAACTGCCTCCCCCTGTTTCAAGTTTGCTCCTCCCTGAGCAGGAGAGGCTGAATGTAAAACTGGAAGTGTCTGTAAAGTTTTTTCCCAGCTGTCTTGAGATATGATTGACAAATATAAGTCACATATACTTCAGATGTGCAATGCGATATTTAACATAATGTACACTGTGAAATGACCACAATCCACAAGTTAACACATCCAGCACCTCACAGTTTCCTTTCCATGGCGAGAACATAAAATCCTCTCTCTTACCAGAGTGTATCGTACAATAGTGTTAACTGTAGTCGGTTAAAATATCCACAACTTAGAATAGCAAGTTTGTATCTTTTGACCAACAGCTCTCTATTTTTGCCACCCCAGCCCCTACAACCACCATTCTATCCCTGATTCTATGAATTCGTCATTTTCAGCTTTTTTGTGTGTGTGTCTTTTGTCTTTTTAGGGCCATACCTGTGGCATATGGAGGTTCCCAGGCTAGGGGTCGAATCGGAGCTACAGTTGCCGGCCTATGCCACAGCCACAGCCATGCCAGATCCAAGCCGCATCTGCGTGCCACCTACACCACAGCGCACAGAAACGCTGGATCCTTAACCCACTTAACAAGGCCAGTGATCGAACCCGCATCCTCATGGTTGCTAGTTGAGTTTGTTAACCACTGAGCCACAATAGAAACTCCCATTTTCAGTTTAGATCACTGTATAAAGATCAAATTGTGCAACTAGAAGCAGGCTATGAGGAGGAAAAGGCCATAAAATGCAGAAAGGACCACCTAGCTGGACCACAAGCACTTTCCAGCAGGAAGTCCGTGTCTGCAGGAGGCTGGACACGCCTTCCTCTCAAGCCTTCATAACCCACAGTCTGCAGGTGACTTGGAGGGGCACTGGGAGTCCCCCAGGACTCTCAAACCCTCCACCCACCTCAGGACGCCCCAGAGCTCCCACAGATGTCCTACCTTGAGCAGGACTCCCCTTCAGGCGCCGGGAAAGGGGGTTAAGGAGCTAGCTGAATCTTCCCTCAGCCTCCTCCCATCTTCCTTTCTTGCTTCTTCCTGGGCTCCTGGGTCTGCCCCACAGTATTTAAGACCTGGAAAGGCTGCCTTGGCGTGGGCGTCCACGTGGACACGGGCCCAGGTAGATGCAATGATGCTGAGATCTTTTCAGCTCACGGTAAATTGAGTCAGGTGTTTACACACTAATTCGTCTGCAACGTAGATCACTCTATTCTTCCAACTTATTTTAGGAGGTACTATGGGTCAAAATCAGCGTTCAGTCCTACCTATTATGAATGTTTCATTAAAGGGAGAAGTTAAAGGTTTTTGGAGCTTATTCATGAGTGACGGGGTAAAAATATTCTGCATTTCCTCACCAACTGTTTCCTTGTGTTTCCTGACTCATCTATCTGGAGTCTTAGCTCTTCTCTTAATTGCCTTCGAAATGTTCTGCTTCCTCTCACTTTGACCCCTGCTTCATGTGAAGGCACCTGTGTCTAACTCACCACTTTTCCCCTGGCTCTGGGGAGCCTGGGGCGGCAGACCACCAGATCCTCCCACTGAAGGCAGTTCAATTGTATTTCGAGAACCAGCAGGATCTGTGTTTGGCGGCTTCCTTCCCCTCCCAGAATTTGTACCTTAAGATGTGGTTTAAGTATCTCTAAGTCCATTGACAGGAAAGTCAGTGGAGAAAACTGGCTCCATAGCAAGATCCTGCCCGACTACTCATTTTATATATGAGGAAGAGAGGACCAGAGAGGTTGATCAGCCTTCCCGGTCACACAGCTCAGTGCAGGGCAGAGGTTCCTACAAGATGAGAGTGAAGACATGCATCCTTTGCATTCGCCTGGAAGCTCTGTGACTGGAGGGTGAGAAGTGACTAGCGGGTGTGTGGGAAATGAGACAGGCGAGTCCTGGCGGATGAGCCATGTAGGGCGTTGAGGTCATACTAAGGAGTTTGAACTTCATGAAAGAAATGGAGAAATCCGAGGACATTGCTACGGTCTGAGGGTCTGTGACCGCCTCAGATTCACACTCTGGAAACCAACCCCCAATGTGATGGTGTCAGGAAGGGGACGTGTGGGAGGTGAGGAGGTCATGAGGGTGGAGCCCTGAGGATGGGACCAGTGCCCTCGTAACAGGGAGCCCCCCGCTCTTCCTCCACACGAGGACACTGGAGGAGACCCTGTCTGTGAACCAGGAGGAGGCCTCTCCCGCTGAGCTGGCGCCTGGCCTCAGACTGTGAGCGGTAAGTTTCTGCTGTTTATAAGCTGCCCAGTCTGCGGTATTTTGTCACAGCAGCCAGAACAGGCTGAGGCACGTCAAGGATGCGGGTGACACAATCAGAGTCGGTAGGGGCCACTAGCCTGCCAGTGTGTGGAGAGAAACCAGGGCCAGAAGGTAATAGACAAGGCAGGTTCATGTAATTGGAGAATCAGCGAATTGTGGGGAGGCGGACGGCAAAAGGGTGTAAAGGACAAGAACACAGGCGGCAGATCCAGTGTCATTTGCCCATTGTGCGATGCAGCAAAGGACACACAGACTCTAGGCTGACGACGGCCCAGTTCATGGAAAGGTCCTACGGCTCTGAACTGCTCTTGTTCTGCTGGAATTTATTTGAACTCCAGTTCCACTGGTTTCCAGTTGGGTGTTGGGGACACAGAGATGAATGGAATCGACCAGATTCTGACCTCAGGTTCCACATTCAGGAGCTACAAGCAGGGGAGCTCCCTAGTGGCCCAGTGGTTGTGGATCCAGCGTCGTCCTGCTGTGGCACAGGTTCGATGCCTGGGGGAACTTCCACATACTATGGTGAGGTCAAAGAAAAAAGAGGGACAAAGGGGTCACTGAAGTGACAGGAAGGGGCCCGGCCTCCAGGTTAAGATCAGGACTCACTCCAAGTTCCACAGGACACCAAGAGGCACACAAGCTGTAACCATTCGTACTACCCCCAAGCCACACCCTGGGCCAGGGGGACACAGGCATCGGCTCCCAGGGTTATACTTGGTAGAACTGAGTTCCCATCCACCTCACGTAAACACCTGCTGAGATGATGGGTTTCAACACCGACAAATTTTCCCGGGGGCCCTGGGCTGGCCTCCCTCTGGAGGTTCTCTGTCAACGGGTCTCCAGGAACCCACCTGCTCCTTCACCCCAGCGGGTGTGGCCCCAGAGCCAGGGCTCAGCTCAGGACCCAGCTGCTCGGCCTCAGAGTTGCTGCTCAGACCCGCTTCCTGGTCCCAGGTCCCCAGTTCAATCCAGCCCTCGCTTCAGCCGCTGCTCTTCTGTTCTGTTTTTGTTCAGCAGGGTCAAGTAGTCCATGAAGCAGAACAAATTTGAACTGCATTCTTTGGGCCAGAAAACTCACTTATTCTCAGGGAAGTTTGTAATCTTTGGAGAGCGACTTAAAGAAACCCCCCAAACAGCTTTCGTCTTTATAGGCTCCAAAAACACCCGCTGAGACTTCATGCCATTAAACAAAGTTATTTGCCTATTTGTGTCTCTCTTGATTTATTTTTTGTCTTTTTGAGGGCCACACCCACGGCACATGGAGGTTCCCAGGCTAGGGGTCAAATTGGAGCTGTAGCTGCCGGCCTTCGCCACAGCCTTATCTGCAACGTAAACCACAGCTCATGGCAACGCCGGATCCTTAACCTGAGCGATGCCAGGGATGGAACTCGCGTCCTCATGGTTACTAGTTGGGTTTGTAAACCACTGAGCCACGATGGGAACTCCATCTCTTTACCTTGGTAACTATCTATCTTCGTACACAACACCGGGAGTAACACCAGTGTAAACCGTGGACTTGGGGTGACGGTGACGTGTCACTGTGGGTTCACCAACCATAACAAATGTGTGTGGGAGGGGGTGGGGCACACAGGAAGTCTCTGTAGTTTCCGGTTGATTCTGCTGTGAACCTACAACTGCTCTAAAAACAATGAAGTCTAATTAATTGGCTGTGCCTACAGCACGTGGAACAGCCCCCTGCAAGGGATGGAACCTGCACCATAGCACTGGCAGACCGGATCCTTAACCACTAGGCCAGCAGGGAACTCTTAATCAAGTCTATTTTTAAAACACACCACAACAATGAAGCCAGGCGGCCACAAAGCCAAAGCAAAATATTGATATGGCACTCGGGTAAATCAGACAGAGGTTGTGCTGTCAGAGGGCACTTATGGGACTTCTACTATATGCTTATCTGCTGCTTAATTACGCATACTAGCTCCCCTCAGGGAGGCCAAGGAGGGTCAGTGGGGGCTCCTGAACACTTGCTAGTCTGTGCCAGCCTAGCTGCAGCGTCAGGACAAACAAGAGTTCAGTCAATCTACAGTCACCGTCCTCTACTCCAGACCCCGGCTCCCCGGCTTGCAAATGTGTTACAGCCCAAGACCTCGTGACCTCATTCTTGCTGAATGAGAGATTTTTTAAAACTGACCAAAGTCATATTTTCTTGATTCAGGTCCAACATATTTCATATATATATATATTCAATATAGCAATAAAATTGATATATTGAATTCTTGACCTCATTCTGCTGAATGAGAGATTTTTTTAAAACTAACCAAAGTCATATTTGCTTGATTCAGGTCCAACATATTTCATATATATATATGTATATATATATATTCAATATATCAATAAAATTAAAAAATACCCTGAACATAATTTCCCAGTGCAGAGTTTCTTCCAGGTGCATCTCCCTCACATATTTATTAGCCTAATAATGTCTTCTCACTTTGATAACGATTTCTTTCCTGGTCAGCTCCGTCCAATGGTTAACAATGTCCCAAATAGAGACATGTACCAAAAAAGCCGATCCCAGGAGGTACAGAGGTTATGAGGCTCAGAAAACATCACCCATTCCATTAAAATCAGGAACTGGGGGGGAACTCTGCAGTCCTTCGAGGCAAAGGAAACTCTAGGGGCCCAGTGGCCAGCAGCTGTGGTGTCTGCAAAAGGGGAACAAACCGTAAAGCACAGGGAGGTAATGAATGGAATTATTTATGGGCTGATGAGCACAATCACCAGGAAAAGAGCCATGTAGCACTGAGAGAATTGTTAATGATGTACAAGTTGAGGGGTATAATCACAAAAGAAGGAGAGAGATTGTTCAGAACAATGGTCTAGCAAACAGCACTGACAGAAAATACAGTCAGGAGATCGAGCACAGGCAGGAGATGGCTGCTCGCTTTGGAAGCACTGTTTCGTTTTCTCCCTCTTCCTCACCATCACCAAATTTTAATTGTGACAGTCCTTGAGTGCAAGCCTTGTGCCAAAGAGCGTATAAAAACAGGACTTCTCTGATGGCTCAGCAGGTTAAGATCCAGTGTAACTTTTTTCTTTCCTTTTTTTTTGGCTTTTTAGGACTGTACCTGCAGCCCATGGAGGTTCCCAGGCTAGGGCTGAATCGGAGCTACAGCTGCTGGCCTACACCACAGCCACAGCAACACAGGATCTGAGCCTCATCTTCGACTTGCACCACAGCTCATGGCAACGTTGGAGCCCTGACCCACTGAGCGAGGCCAGGATCGAACCCGCATCCTCATGGATTCTAGTCAGATTGTTTCCACTGCACCACGAAGGGACCTCCCCAGTGTTGTCACTGCTGTGACTCTAGTTACAGCTGTGGTGTAGGTTTGATCCCTGGCCCAGGAACTTATGCATGCCTTGGGCATGGCAAAAAAAAAAAAAAAGCAAGCTTTTTTGAAACTTGAGTATCAGAGAGAAAATATTCCTATGTGACCAAGGGGAGTGTGTCACATCTGCAAAGAGCGAGGGCTTTATTCATCCCATTTGGAGGAGGATTCTTTGTCTCATTTGTCATTTGTGATAATTAGATTTTTTTTTTCTTGAGAGGACTTTTTCAGAATTGGGAAGTAAGTGAATAAGATATGGTGATAGAAAGGCTGATATTTTAAAAATATAGAAATAGCTACATTCAAGTGATAACTCTGAAGGTAGACCTACATACTAGTTTCAATGATTTTGAGGTAAGAGGTAGACGGGCCCCTGGGCTGAGAACAGCTGGCACTTGTCAGGCTGAGTAAACTCGGCCTTGTTTTTCTTTGACGCATCAAGGAGAAAGTTAATGGCAGGAACTGAGCTCTGCTGGAGTAAAAGATAAGATGACCTCTTCGGTCTCTCCTGGGGTCAAGGAGACCTCCCCAATTACACGTGCGCAGAAAGACTCCTAGGGGTCCAAAAGGCAGGGGGCGCCAGGCCATAACAAGTCCTGTTAGCCGCCCCATAACCCTTTGCTCTGGAATCCATCTTTGCCAAAAGATGCACACACATATGGGGGAGGGCCTGGGTCCATTCATGTGTGAGAAATAAAACAAGATAATTGGCCAAAGGAAAACTCAGACCCGGAAGAGCTGTCCTATATAAGTGGTTTAAATCACCTCTCTGGTGCATCTTCATTGAGGGGGACGCCCACACCCGAACTCCTCTTTAGGGTGTGTATTACTGCCTGCTTCTGCCTTAAATAGACTGCTTCTCTGCATGCTCTCCCACATGTTATACTGTGGCGCTAACAATAAACTCTGTGCCTATTTTTACAGGCTTTGCCTCCTTGAAGCATTCTTGCTTTCAACAGGGGGCAAGAATCAGGGCAATTCCGCTTTTAGCCTCTAGCTGGTCTACCAGCTAGGATTCCTAATTTTCACCCAGGCTGCCCCAGGTTTAATTTCTGAGCGGAGAATTAAGCTTTCGCTTCAAGCCATCACTCAACTGACATCTCTCAGAAATCAATTTTATTACTGTTTAAGTTCTTTTCCATCTTTTTTTTTTTAAACCACCTCTACAGCCAATGGTATAATCATTAAGATCTAACCCCTGGTAGAAAAGCCTTTGTCATTTGAGGGTAAATTTTATCGTGTGAAAAGATAAATCATTCCAAACTAAATGTAAATAAGGAGAGTGATCAGGATAAGAATATTGTTTGGGGCTAAAAAATAAGTTTGATGCTAATAACCAAGGTTTGGTTTCTTACATTGTTCAGAAGCGGACTCAAACAGCAGTTTATGTAAGATATTTATCGGATTTCCACTACATGCAAAAACTGTATAAGGCTTTGGGGAGATGAAAGTGATGAACATTTCCATCAAAAACATTTATAGCTTCATGTTTCATTGGGGGAAGAGGAAGAAACAAGCAGTCAGTGAAAGGACCCAGGCTGGCGGGTGTGGGAAGGGCTACGTCTGTCCGCACTCCGCCAGGTTGGGGAGGGTTAGTCCTGCTGAGGGATCCTGGGCCATGAGATTAGAAAAGAAAGAAGCAGAAGCAGCAAAGGGAACAACGTGAAAATACAACACATGGAATGGGAAGCAATATTAGCAAACCACATACCCGGTACGAGGTTAATATCCAGAACATATAAGGAACTCATATAACTCAATAGTAAAAAAATCAAACATCTCAATTAAAAAGTGGCCACAGAACCTGAACAGAGACTTTTCTAAAGAAGGTGTACAAATGGCCGACAGGCACATGAAAAGATGTACAACACACTGATCATCAGGGCAATGCAAACCAAACCACAACGCACACCTGTTAGAATGACCTTGATAAAAAGATAAGAGCTAACAAGTGTTGGTGAGGATGCGGAGAAAATGAAACCCTTTGGCACTATTGGTGGGAATGGAATTTGGTTCAAGCACTATGGAAAACAGTATGAAGGTTCCTCAAAAAAATTAAATGCTGGGATCTGGGTTAAGGATCTGGCTGCACACTGGTTAAGGATATGCCTGCAGCAGCTCAGTTCTCTGCAGAGGCTCAGGTTCAGTCCCTGGCCCAGTGCAGTGGGTTAAGGATATCAAGTTACCTCAGCCATGGCATAGGTCAAAGTTGCAGCTTAGATTTGATCCCTGGCCCATGAACTTCCATATGCCATAGAGGTGGCCATAAAAAAAAACTTAAATGCTGAACTACCATATGATCTAGCAATTCCACTTCTGGGTATCTATCCAAAGGATATAAAAATCCCTAGGTCAAAGAGATATCTGCACACCTATCCATGTTCACTGCAGCATTATTCACAATAGCCAAGATATGGGCACAACCTGAGTGTCTGTTGATGGATGAATGGATTAAGAAATATGATACAGGTGTTTCCTGGTGGTGCAGTGGGTTAAGGATTGGCATGGTCACTGCTGTGGCAAAGGTTCATTCCCTAGCCTGGGAACTTCCACACGCAGCTGGCATGGCCAAAAAGAAAAACAAAAAGAAGGACATTCTGTCATTTGCAGCAACACAGATGGACTTTGAGGACATTATGCTAAGTGAAATAAACCAGACACAGAAAGAAAATTACTGCATGATCTCACTTACATATGGAATCAAAAGTCAAACTCACAGAAGCAGAGCTAGAATTGTGGTTGCCAACAGCTGGGGTGGGGGAAATGGAGAGAGGTTGGTAAAAGCCACAAATTTCCAGTGATAAGATGAATAAATTTGGATATCTATGGTAATTATGTGAAGACATTGTACACGAATTAGCTTAACTGTAGTAATTTCACTATGTACATATCAAATCATCATGTTGCACACCTTAACTATTTACAATTTTATTCAAAAATAAAATAAAATAATAGGGAGTTCATGTTGTGCCACAGCAGAAACGAATCCAACTAGGAACCATGAGGTTGCGGTTATATCCCTGGCCTTGCTCTGTGGGTTAAGGATCCGGCATTGCTTTGGCTGTAGTCACAGACATGGCTTGGATCTGGCATTCCGATGGCTGTGGCGTAGGCCAGCAGCTGTAGCTCTGATTAGCCCTCTAACCTGGGAACCTCCATATGCCGAGGGTGCGGCCCTAAAAACACAAAAGATGTACAAACAACTAATACAACTCAACAGCAAAAAAGCCAACAACCCAATGGAAAAATGGGCAAAAGACCTGAATAGACATTTCTCCAAAGAAGATACACAGATGGTCAACAAGCACATGAAAAAATGCTCAACATCACTGATTATTAGAGAAAACACAAATCAAAACTACTATGAGGTACCACCTCATAGTATAGAGTGGCCATCATTAATAAGTCCACAAATAACAAAGGCTAGAGAGGGTGTGGAGAAAAGAGAACCCTCCTGCACTGTTGGTGGGAATGTAAACTCGTACAACCACTATGGAAAAGACTATGGAGGTACCTTAAAAAACTGCAGATAGAAATACCATATGACCCAGCAATCCTACTCTTGGGCATATATCGAGACAAAACTTTCCTTGAAAAAGACACATGCACCCACATGTTCATTGCAGCACTATTCACAATAGACAAGACATGGAAACAACCTAAATGTCCATCAACAGATGATTGGATTAAGAAGATGTGGTGTATATATACACAATGGAATACTACTCAGCCATAAAAAGAACAAAATAATGCCACATTTGCAGCAACATGGATGGAACTAGAGACTCTCATAGTAAGTAAAGTAAGTCAGAAAGAGAAAGACCAACACTATATGACATCATTTATATCTGGAATCTAATATATGGCACAAATGAACCTTTCCACAGAAAAGAAAATCATGGACATGGAGAAAAGACTTGTGGTTGCCAAGAGGGAGGTGGAGGGAGTGGGATGGACTAGGAATTTGGGGTTAATAGATGCAAACTGTTGCCTTTGGAATGGATAAGCAATGAGATCCTGTTGCATAGCACTGGGAACTATATCTAGTCACTTATGATGGAGCATGAGAATGTGAGAAGAAAGAATGTATATATGTACGTGTGACTGGGTCACCTTGCCGTACAGTAGAAAACTGACAATACTGTAAACCAGCTATCATGGAAAAAATAAAAATCATTATAAAATAAAATAATAATAATAATAAAAGCATTTGGGAGACAAACAGTGGCAATGGTTGTATGACATTATGGATGTAATTAATGCCACTGAGCTGTACACTTAAAATGGTTAAAATGGCAAATTCTATGTTATGTGTATTTTAATACAATTTTTTAAAAAAATGAGTAATATACAAAAAAACCACTGAGCTGTACACTTTAAATGGTGGACTGCATGGTATGTGAATTATATCTTAATAAAGCCATAAAAAAACACACAAAAGACAAAAAAATAAAATCAATAATAAAGTAGTGATAAGTAATGGAAATAAAAACCTTCTAAAATGCTGCTCCTTGGAGTTCCCTGGTGGCACAGGGGTTAAGTATCTGTCACTGCTGTGGCTCAGGTTGCTGCTGTGGCATGAGTTCAATCGCTGACCTGGAAACTTCTGCATGCCATGGGGGAAGCCAAGAAAATGAAATAAAAAATAAATTAAAACCCAACAATCATCGCTGTTTTTAAAAAAGAGCTACTTATCCAGTTTTAGGAGACCCCACACAATTCCAGATAAGAAGGCTGGTCAAGTCAGGAAAGGGAGGGGGTGGGGCTGGTTTGGGGCTGAATATGGACCTCAGGGCCCAGGGCTGCAGCACTTTCTTTAAACCCCTCCCAGCACCTGGCTGGGGTGAGACACCCCCACCTTCATTCGTGTGGAAGACGAGAGGGATTGCTGCCCCTGCACCGGTGTCCAGGGCAGTGACTGGGTTCCACAGTCCACAGACCCACACACTTCAAGGACACGTACCTGCTGACTCAATGTCACCGTCAGAAAATTGAGGCTTTGGCAAGGAGTAGTATTCATTCAATACAACCTTTTGTCAGATGCATGAACCAAAACAGGAAAAAATTAGGAAGAGGTTGTTAAATTACTGCATTGAGAAATTAAGGGTTTGTGCAGTTAAATGTCATATTTGACTAAAACATTTCTAATTAAAAACTAATTATTCTCATTATTAACGTTTCAGATAAAACAACAAATACAAAGAAGAAAATGCAAACAACCTGTACCCATAACGCTAAGATATATGTAACTTAGAAATATTTATAGTTGGGGTTTTAATGGTGGATTCTTTTCTGATTTTCTCTCTGTGCAATAGCCATGTAATCTATAGAAAGCACCACTCTCACTTGCGTGGCTAGAATATTTTGTGTAGAGTCCCATATTCCCCTTTTACCTAAAAGTTCTTCACAGATAATTCTCCACTAGATAAAAAATTTTCAAAACAATTTTAATGACTAATAATGTTTCACTGCATTTGTATTTAACCAGCTCATCATTTTGAACTCAGATACCTTCAATCATTTTTTTTTGTCTTTTTGCCTTTTTCTAGGGCCGCACTCGCGGCATAAGGAGGTTCCCAGGCTAGGGGTCTAATCAGAGCTGTAGCCACCGGCCGACACCACAGCCACAGCAACGCGGGATCCGAGCCGCGTCTGCAACCTACATCACAGCTCACGGCAACGCCGGATCCTGAGCGAGGCCAGGGATCAAACCCGCAACCTCATGGTTCCTAGTCAGATTCGATTCCGCTGCGCCACGACAGGAACTCCATATTATGAACATCTTCGGATGCGAATATTTGTATTTCTAGTAATTTCCTTAGTCTATTTTCCTAAAAACTAAAATTTCTAGGTCAACATACATCTTCACTGACCAGTGGAGTTCCACAGCGCGTTTATCAGTCACCTCCCGCGGCGCGTGCCTGCGAAGCCTCAAGCTCCACAGCTTCCACACATGTCCAGATTCTCCCAGAAACTGCATCCTTGATTTACTGGACATACCTCTTCAAGCCTCTGAAACTCCCTAGCAGTTGCCTTAGTTTCTTACCTGTTCTGACTTTAAGATTACGGAGCTTTGTAGAGAAATGAGGTAACGCGGTCCAAGCAGGTTTCCTGCGTTCGTTCGACTGTCATCTCCACAATCAGAAAGCCTCCTTCACAGCGGGGAAGAGCCTCCCTCCAGAGCCTTCTCTCATCCTAAGGGTTGAGCTCCCGCAGATTCCGTCGTGGCTCAGTGGTTAACGAATCCGACTAGACGCATTCCCGCCTAGAGCACCCCCGCGTGGCCAGAACCGGGAATGAAGGAGCCGGGAGGGCGCAGAGGCCGTATGACTTCCTTCTTGCAGAAGCCGTGGCAGGATAAGGCGCGCCAGCCAGAGGGCCCTGGGAATGGGCCTGTCCCTCCGTTTACCCGCGCGGCTCCTAGCAGAGCTGACACCCGCCCCATGGCAGTCCTGGCCAGAGGCCCTTCTCCCTGACACCTCGTGGTGACGTGATTACCTCCTCCAGGGCCCGAGTGTCTGCACTCCCTCCCCGCAGCGCTGCGGACTCCACAGTTCGGCGGGAAGGAACTGGGGCCCCTTCCCGCGGGGGGTGCACCAAACCCCAGGCACACAACCAGAATCCCCACCTAAAAAGCTCACTCCGTATTTTCTAGAACACTCTAGAACTTGGATTTTTACAATTTTTTCTCCTCCCTCTATGAGGTTTCTCATCTTCCCAAAGCACGAAATGCAATTATTTCCACCCTGGCTGCTTCAATTTTAAAGCAATCTCTCATTCGCCAAGGAGAATTCATTAGAGCAAATAGCTGTTTTCTCTCTGTCACCTTACGTTAAAACATGGCAACAATCGGGCAGAGAGAGCCTTCAGACCTGTGCTGAGGCCTGTCCAGCAGCCCAGGGAGCCACAGGAAGTTGCCCTTCAGGGTATGTGTGTGTGTGTGGGTGCGTGTGCGTGTGTCCCAACATTACAACCTGGTGGCAGAAATAAACCTGCTAGACTGGGAGGAGGCGCCCTTCTGGAAATTGTGACTTCTGCCCAGTTGGCAGTTGAACAGCAGGTCAGCCTGTGAAGCAAAAGCAGAAGAGAAGCAACGCCCTGGGGCCCCGGTTCGTCTCCCCTGTGTTTACATGAGTGATTCCCACGACTGGTGGAGCTGGAGGTGATGAAGGCAGTACATTACCATGGAGTTGGGCGTTCTCTGGCAGGGAGATTCATCAGGGAATGGCCTGGACACTGTACATTGTGATGGACTGAAGCCCAGTTCAAAATGGCTTAGGCTATGTAGCATCAGGCATGGCTGCATCCAGGTGGTCACATTGGAAGTTTGTCCCCATCTTTGACGGCTGCCTCTGTGTAGGCGTCATTGCCAGGCTGGTCTCTCCACATGGGAGCAACAGTGACTCCCAAAGCGTGGGGCTTTTGTGTGCTTTGCACCCAGTACATCAGAAAAAGAGGGGCTTTCCCTCAATAATCCTAGCAGGGTAGGTGTGACACATATTGGCCTAGTTAGAGTTGGTGTCATCTTGAACCCACCTCGGCAGTTACAGGTAGAGTTCCCCCCGACCAGCATCTTCACCTCCCCTAGAAACATAGGGTGGGGCAGCCCCACCCAATTGCATGCTCAGAGCGTCATCCAAGTTAAATGCTTTGGAGAGGAGTGAGTCCCCAAAGGAAAACAGGGTTCCCCTATGAAAAAGAGAAACGGGGTGCTGGACAGGCAAGCAAAGCCGGGGCCTCTACAGTTGTCAATTCTAATTAGGAAGCAAGGGAGGGGGAGGGGGGACCATCAGCCAGTTCACCAGGGCAGGCAGATCTGGTTCTCAGGCACAGACACTCTGGACCAAAGAAACGTTTAGGGCTTTCTGCTTCCTTTAAGCTTTTAAGAAAAAGGATGTGAGGTGGCTGATCGCACCAAAACCAGGCTATTTCTGGCATTCATTCTGAACGCCACCTGACACAACCAATTTCTGGACTGTACACAAGCTTCTTTCTGCAGGACACAATCTCAAAGCCTTGTGAGCTTAATCAGTCCTGTAATTGCTGTTTCTGTTCACACAATGCAGTGCCCTCCGCAGACCGTTCACACTCCCACTAGTCCTGAGAGAAGCAGGGGCGAGGGGCAACTGAGCGCTTCAGCTGTAGGACGCGGAGCTTCTTGAAAACAACCCACGGGGTCATCAATGACACTGGAGTGCTTTGTGTCCCTTCAATTAACTGATTCCCTCTGTGATGACACCTGCGTAATTGCTAAGGAGCCTGTTAAAAGTGAACCTGAACCAACTCTGAACTGAATCTTAATTTCTGCTACGAGTTAGCTTTTCAAAGCACCGTTTGCTTTGTAGGCAGAGTGTGAGGCCAGAAGCCCTGGGCACCAGGCCTCTGCAGGGGAGATGCCAGCCCTGTGCCCGATTCTGCCCTCCCCCCCCAGGTAGGAGTGGGGTCTCTGCCTCCCAGGATGGCTTGCCATTTCCCTCATTCTGGCTCTTCAGTTCGGGTTCACAACCATGCAGCTCGGTGCCAGCAAAGCACCCGGCATGTAGGGCAGGTGACACACAGCACGGCTCCTATGTCCAGAGTTTGGACCAACCAGGGAGACACAGACCCACGCAACAAAAACAAACTGTAGTGAATGATTCCCACACAAATCAGAGGGGTGAACCTGGGGAGCTCTGAGCAAAGGTGGGGCCTCCCTGTTACTGACTGAGGCCAAGCTTGTGAGAAACCACAACTCATCAATAAGAGAACATGCTGATCTCCATCTAAAATCCAAACCAGGAGTTCCCGTCGTGGCTCAGTGGTTAATGAATCTGACTAAGAACCATGAGGTTGCGGGTTTGATCCCTGGCCTTGCTCAGTGGGTTAAGGATCCGGCGTTGCCGTGAGCTGTGGTGTAGGTTGCAGAGGCGGCTCGGATCCCGCGTTGCTGTGGCTGTGGCAAAGGCCGGCAGCTACAGCTCCTGTTAGACCCCTAGCCTGGGAACCTCTATATGCCGCGGGTGCGGCCCTAGATAAGGCTAAATAAATAAATAAAATAAAATCGAAACCAAAATCAAATCAAATCAAGCAAAACCCCGACATTACTGTCTGAGGAGAAAACATCACCCTCCAGATTCCGCCTTCCTGTTCTGTTCTGTCCTTTTCTATTGACAGCCTCCAACTGCCCCAAACTCACCCCGAGCAGACTTCCAACACTGGTGGTACTGTCTGAAATGTTCCCTTTTTTTTTTTTTTTTTTGGCCATACCCACAGCATGTGGATGTTCCCGGGCCAGAGATCGAACCTGCACCATACAGTGACCTGAGCTGCATCAGTGGCAACGCTGGATCCTTAACCCGCCACCAGGGAACTCCTGGTGAAGTTCTCCGGACAAAGCCCCTGCCAGCTTCCTATTTGCAATTGTCCTCCTCATCTTCCTTGTCCTTGTGACAATATTTGGACACTTTTTCTGACCTTTTTTGAAGTGGTTTTTCTGTGAACCTGTGGTTTTCCTGCTGTGCCCTTGCCCACTGGGCTGGATGCTCTTCTCCTCCTGGAAACACTGGACGTCTTTCCTGTCTCGCTGCTCAGGTGATCGCACTCCAGGCCAGAGTTTAGGTACGGCCGCGACGCTGACAGGTTCACACATTGGATGTTCAGCCCTGCTCTCTGGGCTCACATGCCCAGCTCTGACTGGATGTCTAACGGCAAATCAGATGAAAGGTTTGAAGCAGAGCCCCTGCCTTCCCTCCCCTGCTGTGCTCAGCATGGCTGAAGCCAGCCCCTGCTCCGGTCCCAGGCATAGGAACTTCCCATAACCCTGATTTCCCGACATCAAACACGCAGCCCATCAGCCAGACTTGCTGACTCTCCCTTCGACACGTGTCCTAAATCTGACCCTTCGTGGCTCAGCAGTAATGAACCCGACTAGGATCCATGAAGATGTGGTTTCAATCCCTGGCCTCACTCAGTGGGTTAAGGATCTGGTGTTGCCATGAGCTGTGGTATAGGTCACAGACGCTGTGACTGTGGCATACGCTAGCAGCTGTAGCTCCAATTCGACCCCTAGACTGGGAACCGCCATATGCCGCAGGTACACCCCCCAAAAAAAACCCCTAACAACCCAATACCTATCCAATACCCAAGTATCCATAGTTCTGGAACAATCTGAACTCTATAAACTCAAAACTAACAGGAATTCCCCTGTGGCTCAGTGGGTTAAGAATCTGGTGTTGTCACTGCAGCAGCTTGGGGTGCTGCTGTGGCTCGGGTTCAGTCCCTGGCCCAGGAACTTCCATGTGCCATGGGCACTGCAAAAAAAAAAAAAAACAAGAAACCCCCAAAGGTAATAGAGCTCCTATAGATTCTGCACTGTGGAGAAACTCCTGAGAACTGAATCCAACCCAAATCGAGCAGCAGTCCAGAGTGAAGGAAATTTTGCTTGCAGCTGGGGAGAGGAGCAGAGCGGGCTGATAACGACCACCCGGACTGTGAGGTTAAAAAGCTATGC
>PVHT020000521.1:31192562-31353190 GCA_004024745.2 Catagonus wagneri | reverse complement strand
ACAAATGCTGGAGGGGGTGTGGAGAAAAGGGAACCCTCCTGCACTGTTGGTGGGAATGTAAGCTGGTGCAACCACTATGGAAGACAGTGTGGAGGTACCTTAGAAAACTCTACATAGAATTACCATATGACCCAGCAATCCCACTCTTGGGCATATATCCAGACAAAAATTTCCTGGAGAAAGACACTTGCACATGCATATTCACTGCAGCACTATTCACATAGTCAAGACATGGAAACAACCCAAATGTCCATCAACAGATGACTGGATTAGGAAGATGTGGTATATATACACGATGGAATACTATTCAGCCATAAAAAAGGATAAAATAATGTCATTTGCAGCAACATGGATGGAATTAGAAACCCTCATACTGAGTGAAGCAAGTCAGAAGGAGAAAGACAGATGTCATACGAAATCTCTTATAACTGGAGTCTAAAACACTGCACAGGAGTTCCCGTTGTGGCTCAGTGGTTAACGAATCCGACTGGGAACCATGAGGTTGTGGGTTCGATCCCTGGCCTTGCTCAGTGGGTTAAGGATCCGGCGTTGCCGTGAACTGTGGTGTAGGTTGCAGACGCGGCTCGGATCTGGCGTTGCTGTGGCTGTGGCGAAGGCTGGCGGCTACAGCTCCGATTAGACCCCTAGCCTGGAAACTTCCATATGCCGCAGGTGCGGCCCTAGAAAAGGCAAAAAAGCCAAAAAAAATAAAAAAATAAAATAAAACACTGCACAAATGAACATCTCAACAGAAAAGAAAATCACAAACTTGGGGAACAGACTTGTGGTTGCCAAGGGCGTAGGGAGGGGTGGGGGAGGGGTGGGAGGGAATGGGGATAACTAGTGCTTTAATGATGGAAAAGCAAGGAGATCCAACTGTATTTCACAGGGAACTATATCTAATCACATGTGACAAATCCATATATGTACATGTAACCGGGTCACCATGCGGTGCACTTGGAAAATTTGACAGAAATCTGTAAACCAGCTATAATGCAAAAAAAAAAAAAAATAAATTATATTAAAAAAAGCTATGCCAGCCCACCACTGTATCTTGGAGAGTCAGGAAAAGCCTTTTTTTTTTTTAATTTTTTTTATTTTTAGGGCCACACCTGCGGCATATGGAGGTTCCCAGGCTAGGGGTCAAATTGAAGCTAGAGCTACTGGCCCTCCGCCACAACCATAGCAACTGGGGACCTGAGCCACGTCTGTAACCTAAACCACAGCTCACAGCAAGCTGCATTCTTAACCCACTGAGCGAGGCCAGGTATCAAACCCGCAACCTCATGTTTCCTAGTCAGATTCATTTCCCCTGTGCCACGACGTGAACTCCGAGGAAAAGTCTTCATTTTGTTTTACTTTTTAAAATAAACAACAGTGAACAACCACAGAAAATCTAATAAGCATTGTCCAATTCCTGCCAACAATTAAA
The DNA here is from genome assembly GCA_004024745.2 of Catagonus wagneri. Classification (NCBI taxonomy): domain Eukaryota; kingdom Metazoa; phylum Chordata; class Mammalia; order Artiodactyla; family Tayassuidae; genus Catagonus; species Catagonus wagneri. The sequence continues at coordinate 31,351,758 of PVHT020000521.1, read as the reverse complement.
GCTTACCAATAAATATACTGTCTCCTAAAAAAAAAAAAAAGAAATATACTGTCTCCTGCATATTGAAGCACACCATAACAGCAATAACTATAACAACAATAACAGAAGGAAACCACCGAGTTTTAAAAAATCGTCCTCGGGGAACAGGCAAGGGGGTGACCGGCGGCCAGAAGGTAGGGGAGATGGGGAGGAGCTGCTCAGAGGGACAGAGTTGCAGGATGAGTGAATCCAGCTCAGCGACTCTAGGTGACAGTCCTGTATCTTGTCCTGGAAGTTTGCTCAGAGGGCAGACCTCAGGGCTATGACCACACAGAGCGGTCACGACAAGAGATGCCTGAGCTAAGGGGCCTGGCTGGAGTAACTATCTCATTACATAACCCGGATCAAATCAGCATGCTGAGCAGCCTAAGTGCGTTTTTGTTTTTTTTTGTTGTTTTTTGCCATTTTTTACAGCTGCATCTGTGGCATGTGGAAGTTCCCAGGCTAGGGGTCTAATCAGAGCTGCAGCTGCCAGCCTGCGCCACGGCCACAGCAACGTGGGATCCGAGCCACATCTGCCACCCACACCACAGCTCATGGCAACATTGGATTCTTAACCCACTAAGCGAGGCCAGGGATACGAACCTGCAACCTCATGGTTCCTAGTTGGATTGGTTTCCGCTGCGCCACCATGGGAACTCCTGAAAGCGCGTTTTGGCTCTACACCTTTCCTGTAGCTTTTGGCAAGTGCACTGCGCTTCATCCCTTGAAGGCTACAGCTGTTGCCTGTTTGCTCTGCAGCCCAAGGAGCAGGAGGTACCATAACCAATAACCAAGGGTGGAGTTGAGATGCACGAATCACGGCCCTGGGGCCCATGCCCTGGAGAATGGCCCCAGCGCTCCCGTCCCAGGCCTTCCTCTTCCCTCTAAGCTTCACGTTGACCTCAAGGGAGGGCTAAATCCCCGGGGGGAGGGGGGCATTTTGCAGACGAGGAGCAGGTGAGGAGCAAAGCTGAGAGCCCCTCCTTACAAGCCCACTGCTCCTGTCACGGGCCCGCAGGCCTCTGCCTTCCAAGGCCCTGGTGCCCGGGGAGGTGAAGGGAGGCTGGCAGGTGCCCTGTTCTTTCCACAAACCTAGTCCCACCCGCTTCTCTGCAACTTCCTTTTCCTTTTTCCTAAAACCCAAGTCCCAGAGCGCGTCTGTGCGTTAGTAGGTACCTGTGCCGTATGCCGGGGCTCCCAACAGGGCCCCCCATCTGCCGCCTCCAGCACACCCTACACGTGAAGACAGACTCCTCTGGGGGTGAATCGGGTGGTCACGTCCACGTTCAAAAGACTTCAGACTTTAAACTTGTTCTCAGCCTGGGAGGCTCTGCCCCGCCTGCCTTCTCTCTCCAAACTCTGGTTCTGAGCCAGCCTCTCGATCACATGGCTCCAGCCACCCCCCACCCTCACCACGGGCTTCTCTCTGAGTAGCACGGGGCAGGTGGGGGGCATTCCCGCTGCTGGCCCCACACTTCAGGTGCTGTTCCCCCTGCCTGCACCTCTCTCTGTGAGGCTGTGATTCAGATCTGCTGAAGTAACAGGCTTCCCGGGCAGGGGGTGGGGGTGGGGGTGGTCTTTATTCCACTGATTTGGTCACAGACTTAATGCCCCGTATTTCCTTGTTTGTGTATTAGCCAGTCCTTGTCCTTTTTCCAGGCTGCATGTTATGCTGGAACTGCCCTGCCTGGCCCAGCCCGTCCACCCTCCCCGGGTCCTGCCGCAATGCCGGGCCGGTAGCGAGTGTGCAAGGAAAACTTGCTCGGTGAAGGGACTTTCGTTCCTTGGTCTCATTTCTGCCCCCGCTGTCTTCCCAGAGCAAGTTTTGTTAATCGCCCTTCTACATGGGTTTTACTGTTTTTCTGGAAGAGAGGAAAAGGGTGCAAAGCCTCCCTAAGCCAGGGCTGGGCTGGTTCCCTTCCTGGGACTTCATGCAGGTGCAGACGTTGGAGGTGCACCTGGGACCAGGCTGCCCTCCTGAACTCTGGGTCCTCCATCTGGAAAGGGAGGGTGGGGCCGTGGGGGATGAAATCAGACCTGGGTGGGGCACCGTGGCTCTGAGAAGCATACCCCCAAGTTCCCATGGGTCATTTCAGCTCCAGACCCCCTGTCTCCAAGAATCATGACTGTTCCTGACTCCTGTCTCTCCCAGCTCCTTGGGATGTTGCACCCTAAGGGGGCCTCACTGGAGAATGTGTGTATTTGTCATCCAAGGTTCTGTTGACCAGGCTCAGGGCTGCAGGAATCAAGCACTCCTTCTATAGAAAAACCAAACCCTAAAGGGGCCTGCAGTTAACCCTCCCAGTCACTCCAAGTTAATTTTAAAACATGCTCACTGGTTTAGGTGCCCGATCTCTGTTTGTTTTTTTGTTTGGCGGTTTTTCTTTGGTCTTTTCAGTGCCGCACACGTGGCATATGGAGGTTCCCAGGCTAGGGATCAAATCACACCACAGCACAGCAACACCAGATCAAGCCCCATCTGCAATCTACACCACAGCTCACGGCAACACTGGATCCTTAATCCACTGGGCAAGGCCAGGAATCAAACCTGCATCCCCATAGATGTTAGATTCATTTCCCCTGAGCCACGATGGGAACTCCCTGATCTCTGTTTTGACAAGAGCTGGCTGTCCCTTTAGGAAGAGGCAGCTATGGACCAGCTACCTGGCCTCAGTAAGACAGCCTGGCTCTGTGGGGACCAAGCTCCAGCTTCGTCTCAGCTCTGATGGGGACCAAGGGCACTGGCAGGAACTTTGTTCTTCTGACCTTGCAAGCAGGACATTCAGGAGCCCCTTCGGACAGAGTAATCCTATAAGTGCTTAGTGGCCTGGAAAGAATGATTTTTTCAGGCTTAATCTGTTATGATACATTATTTGAAAATGTAGTTGATTTGCTCTCTTCAAAGCTGTTCCTTGGCCAAGTCACACAGGCCGTGAATGACTTGAAGGCTGGGGGCCCTCAAGCCTGCATGAAAAATGAATTCAGTCCTCAGTAACCACACGGACTCACCTCTGGAGCCCTGGCTGACAGGCCAGAAGCACCAGGCTCTGAAAAGGAACTGAACACAGACATCTGTCTACTTAGCCTAGCGACTGGGTTAAGCCAAGCCCTCTAACACTTTCTGAGACCCTATCTCACCTGTTTGAATGGCAGCAGCTCAGGTGTGGGCATCAGAGTCATGCTGGGCCCAGAGCGAGCTGGGGGTCTCCCACGGCCGCACCCTGCCTCCTTCCCCTCTGCCCATCAGGGCCCTGCCCTCCGGCCCTGGTCACAGGCCCAGCAGCCACAGGGAGGGAGCACGGCAGTGCCTTTCTGGACACGTGCTCTGGAGAAGGACAGGCACAGCCCAAGGGGACGTGTCTGATCAAGGGACCCCTGCCTTTTCTTCAGAATCCAGTCCCTGGTCTCCCTGGGGCAGAGGCCAAGGGAGGCCAGGGCTGTGGAAGGAACGTGGACTTAGGGGAAAGAAGACCTGGGTTGGATCCTACCTCTGTCACTCAGGGTCTTCCGGGAAGATGCCCTCCAACTCCTGAGCCTCAGTTCCTGGGTGGGGATACGGGAGATGCTGGCTTCGTCCCATGGACACGGAAGCGAGGGTGCCCTCAGCCTGACTGGGCAGGGGCTGGCCAAGTCAGCCCCCTGCACCCTCTCTGTGCCCTCTGCTATGGAAGAGAGCCTTCCCTCCTGCCGAGAGGGCGTCAGGAGTGGCTCTCATGGGACACGTGCGGTGCTGGGACCCTCCCTACCTCCTGACTCACGGCGCCCCTCCCCCCATCTGCAGGAAGGACCGTGGTCCCATAAGAGATGGAGACACAGCAGGAGCGGGGACCCATGAGCTCCTTTCCCACCATGAGGGACTCTGCCCCACACCCTGACTCCCAAACAAGATGTGCAGGGACTCAGATGGTCCACCACCCTCGGGAGCAGGAGGAGTCAGGTGCAGGCTCGCCCCCGGGGTGGACAGTCATGCTATCCACCCAAGCCTGGCTCTGGATAGGACAGGTGGTCTCGCACTTGAGAACTTTGGCTAATTCGAGTTGGCGAGAGAGAAGCTACTGCCACCTGGTGGGTGATGCTGGACGTGCTGCCCGAGGTCCTGCAGTCAGGACGCCCCATGGGAAAACCATGTGCCCCAAAGGCAGGGGACTGACTCCTCTGACTCACGCTATCAGATAGAATCACATGCAATGTTAAATTTCCCGGCAGCTACAGGAAAAAGTTAAAAGAAAAAAGCAAATTAATTTTCACAACATTTTAACATGAGAGATGCAAAATGTCATTCTTTCACCATATACTCAATCTAAACATTATTAGTGAGATCTTTTACTTTCCTTTTCCCCACCAGGTCTAGGTTCCAGAGTGAATTTTACACCAACTGCACCTGTTGGTGCAGATCAGCTTATTTCCAGTCCCAGGAGGCTCTCTCATTTCAGACAGCGGTGGCTTGAACAAGCCCAGTGTCCCCTTTCTGAACAGTTAGTCTCAACCATTTAAACTGAGCCTCCAGTACATCTCGCTGTTTTGGCCCCCACCATGCTCAGAGGTTTTCTAAGACAGGATTTTGCACTTTATTTGTGTCCTTCAAACTCGTAGGCCACAGAGGAGAGGAGATGTTCAATGTCTTAGTCTGTCTGGCTACTAAAGTATCACAGGTATGTATTGAACCACAGACAGCTGTTCCTCATAGTCTGGAGGCTGGAGTCCAAGTTCAAGGTGCTAGGGACATGGCAAGGATGTGCTTCCCGGTCTGAGTCCCCATAAGCACAGAAAGCTGCTAAAGCTTCACACTCAAAACGTGTTCTCCATGCTGGAAAAGCCTGATATGTTATGAAAAGGTGCTCTTTTCTCAAACTGGGAAATGCAGCGCAGGGTGAAATAGGGAGATACCGCATAATAGCAGTCTCAAAAAATGACATAGAACAAGAGGCTCGTCCTTCCTATTTGCAAAGTGTATCCCACTTAGTGAAAGAACACCAGCCCCAATGGTGGTTTGCACTGAAAAACAACCCTTGCCTTTTTCCACATAGTCATCTGGTATAACTGGGCCGATTGAGCCTCTCTGCCAAATGCTCTGTGTGCACTAGGTGATTTCAGTGGGCGTCAGTATCTTGAAACACACTCAAAACATGTTCTCCATGCTGGAAAACCCTGATTTGGTATGAAGACACCCCTTCACTAATGGGAAAATGCTGTGCATAGCTCTCAAGCTTGGGCAATATCCATGTGACAGCAATCACACAAATGACACAAAACAAGAGACTTATAGCTTCCTACTCGAAAAAGGGTATTCTACTCAGAGAAAGAACACCAGCCACAATGGTACTTTCCAAAGGAAAACAACCCTTGCATTTTTAATACCTAAGCCTCTGTTAGAATCAGGCTAAGACTGTCACTCAGCTGCTCAATGCTCTGCGTGCATTAGATGCTCGCAGTGGTATTTACTGGCTTGAAACACACTCAAAACATGTTCTCCCTACTGGAAAACCCTGATTTGGGGTGAAAAGGTGCTCTCTTCACTAAAGGGGAAATGCAGTGAATAGCAAGCTAGGGTGATACAAGCACGAAAGGAATCTCACAAATGACACAAAACAAGAGGCTTCTGGCTTCCTACTTGCAAATTGTATTACGCTCAGTGAAAGAACACCATCCCCAACGGTGGCTTTCACTGGAAAACATCCTTTGCCCTTTTTTCCACAACACCCTTTCTTATAAATAGGCCTGTTGATTGGCCCAGCTGCCAAATGTTCTGTGTGCACTAAGTGCTTGCAATGGGTTTAAACAGAACGACACTGAAAATGTGTTCTCTGTGCTGGAAAAGGTTGATATATTATGAAAAGGGTCTCTCTTCACTGATTGGGAAATGCAGTGCACAGCAAGCTAGGGCGATAGTTGCATGCTAGCAATCTCACATATGAGACAAAACAAGAGGCTTGTAGCTTCCTACTTTCAAAGTGTATTCCACTCAGTGAAAGAACACCAGCTCCAGTGGTGCTTTTCACTGCAGACAAGCCAACTTTTTTCACACAGGCCTCTAGTATAAGTAGGCCTATTGAGCCGCTTAGCTACCAAATGCTCTGTGTTCACTAGGTGCTTGCAATGGTCATCAGTTACTAGAAACACACTCAATAAGTGTTCTCTATGCTGGAAATGCTGATTTAATATGAAAAGGAACTGTCTTCATCCAAGAGGGTATGCAGCACCTAGTGATACCTGCACGAGAGCAGTCTTACAAATGATACAAAACAAGAGGCTTCTATCTTCCTACTTGCAATGTACATGCTACTCAGTGAAAGAACACCCAGACCTATGGTGTTTTCCATAGGAAAGCAATCCTTGCCTTTTTTCCCACTAGGCCTTCACGTTTAACTATCATGACTGACCAGCTCTGCTGCTCAAAGTGCCCTGAGCGCTAGCTTCCTGCAGAGGGGTTAATTTGCTTGTAACACACTCAAAACACTTTCTTCATGCTGGAAAAGTCTGATTTGGTGTGAAAAGCCACTCTCTTCACTACAGTGGAAATGCAGTGCAAAACTAGCTAGGCTGATACCCACACGATAGCAATTTTACAATTGTACAAAACAAGAGACTTCTAGCTCCCTACTTGCAAATTGTATGCCACTCAGTGAAAGGTCACCAGGCCCAATAGTCATTTCCTCAGGAAAGCAGCCCTTGCCTTTTTTCCACCTAGGCCTCAGATATAAATAACTAGGTTTATAGAGCCACTCACCTGCAGCACCAGAACGCAGGTTTGACCCCTAGCCCGCCATGGTCAGTTCAAGGATCTAGTATTGCCACAGCTCTGGCCTAGGTCACAACTGCAGCTTGGATCTGATCTCTGGCTCTGAAACTCCATATGCTGCATGACAGCCAAAAAATAAGAAAAACAAAATAAATAAAAAATAAGTTCAGCAAGATTGCAGTCTGTAACTTCAATATTTAAAACTCGATTTAGGAGTCCCTGTCATGGCTCAGTGGTAGTGTACCCAACGCATATCCATGAGGACTCGGATTCGATCCCTGGCTTCGCTCAGTTGGTTAAGGATTCAGTGTTGCTGTAAGCTGTGGCGTAGGTCACGGAAGAGGCTCAGATCCCACATGGCTGTGGCTGTGGCTGTGGCATAGGCTGGAAGCTGCAACTCTGATTCAGTCCCTAGCCTGGAAACTTTCACATGCTGCAGGAGAAGCCCTAAGAAGAAAATAAATAAATAAATAGATAGATAGATAAATAGATAAATAAATAAATAAAATAATAACTATCAGTTTTATTTCTATACACTAGCTATCAACAATTCAAGAATGAAATTAAATGACAAATCCATTTTTAATAGTATCAACTGACCAAGGGTTAAATCAAGGTCAATTAGCTGAATTTCTCCTGCATAGCTGAGGAAAACTGCCAGTGAAGTAGACTACAATGAGCCCACAGAAGCTCAGAGAACTTGGTAGAGCATTTACTACACAAGAGGGCAGCACATTTTTTCTGAAAAGAACCAGATAGGAAATATTCTAGGCTTAGCCAAACATTCTGGTTTGCTCTCAGAGCATGAAAGTAACCATAGACAATACTTAAAGAAACAGAAGCTTTATTTACATTCGTTCCCTCAGGAACTGGTTCCATGGGATCTGTTCCAGGACCCACTCAAATACCCAAATCCACCCTATGCAAATACTTTAAATAATCTGGGAAATCCTGCTGCGGTGCAATGGGAACATAGGTTCAATTCCCAGCCCAGCACAGTGGGTTAAAGTATCAGGTGTTATTGCAGCACCTGCAGTGTAGGTCACAACAGCAGCTCATATCTGATCCCTGGCCCAGGAACTCCATATGCCATGGGGCGCCCAAAAGAAAAAAAAAAAAAATCTGTATTCTTTAATCTCTAGATTACTCATAATACCTAATATAATGTAAATGCTATGTAAATAGTTGCCAGTGAGCCAATTTAAATTTTAGCTTTTGGAACTTTCTGGAATTATTTTTTTCAAATATTTTCTATCTTAAGTTAGTCAAATCCATAGATGCAGAACATTTGGGACTTTTTTTTTTTTTTTTGTCTTTTTGCCTTTATCTAGAGCCCCACCTGCGGCATATGGAGGTTCCCAGGCTAGGGGTCTAACAGGAGCTGTAGTTGCCGGCCTTCACCACAGCCACAGCAACGCGGGATCCGAGCCGCGTCTGCAACCTATACCACAGCTCAGCTCACGGCAACGCGGGATCCTTAACCCACTGAGCAAGGCCAGGGATCAAACCCGCAACCTCACAGTTCTTAGTCGGATTCGTTAACCACTGAGCCACAAAGGGAACTCCAGAACATTTGGGACTTTTCAAGGCCTCTTCAGGGAGACAGAACTCAAAGCCTCTGGCAAAGACAAGAATTACCAGGCCGTTATCATCACTCTACCTGTCGCGTTGTAATGCCCCCTCCCTCACCCTTATAAACCTAGCCTACTCCTTTCTAACCCTTCTAAGGAAGGTATGTGCCTCACGCCTCACCCCACCACTGTAGGGGTCTTATATACCCCCAACCAACCAGCAAGTAAATTTAAGACTCCTCTTTCGCCAACCAATCAGCAGGTCAGCCGGTGTGTCCTGGTACCTCTCCTCTCCCTGGGCTATATAAACAGGAAGACGCTCAGGGTTGGCTCCCCCTGATTATCAGAAGGTCGTCCTGTTTCTCTAGCACTGTCTATTATCTCAATAAATTTATCCTCCTTTTCACCCCTGCTATGAGTCTGGAAATTTCTTTTTCTAACCTGTGTCCACAGACCACAACAGAACATACAGATACCAAGAGCTTGTTGTATTTAAAAACAAGCTAGGTGCCAGATCTGGTCCAAAGGCCATAGTTTTCTGACCTCTGCACTACACTTAGGATATAAAATTCTAGAGAGAAGCAGGAGAATATTTCCCTCTAGCTTGGGAGGAGGTGGCTGTCCTTCTGGAGTGCTGCCAACAATGTAGGACTTGGCCTGGGAGGTAGTTCGCTGGAAACTGACTTCATAATATTTTGTTTCACTCAGAATTTGTTTAATTTACTTTTCTCTGTGTTACATTTCACTATAAATAAAGTATAAAAACAAAAAGAACTATGCACAATCAAAAACATTTAAATTTTACTTCCCACAAGAATTTTTTTCATTTCCTTACCCAGATAGTTATCTCTGTAGAAATGCTGGGAGAGTTTTGGAGGTGGGAAATTTTTCAAAAATAAATTTTCTTAGTGGGTCTAGCCCAAAACCTTGCCTTGAATTATTCATATTACTTTAAAGTATATTCATCCTTCTTTGTTCCTAAATGAATGAAAATATGTTGCCTGTCACATCAATAAACAAAAGATGTGGCCATGTTCCTAAATGAATGAAAATATGTTGCCTGTCACATCAATAAACAAAAGATGTGGCCATCAAGCTACTGTAACATCCCCCCCTCCCATGCTGAGCCCTGAGGGAACTCACGATGGAGACAAACAAGCCCACTGCCAAGCCCACAGCCACTGCAGCCACCTGCAACGGTGCACCCTGAGAGGGCTTAGGATAGAAAAGAACAGAATATTGACCCTAGATAAAGTGCATATCAAAAGAACTGTTCATGTTGTGAACTCAACAGGTTAAGAACTTGACACAGTGCTGTGAGGACGGGCATTCTATCCCTGGCCTCGTTCAGTAGGTTAAGAATCCAGCATTGCTACAAGATGTGTACAGAGTTAAGTTAGAAAAGCTGGCTTTGCCAAAAACATCTTTTCAGATTTCTGATCTTAAAGAAGAAAAGCCCTTCTAGGGGGAACTTGCTTTTCTTCCTATACCTTTGAAATGTAAGTGTTCTACCTGATCGTTTTCAGGCATTGTGAGTGTGTGTGTGTTGAAAACTAGATTTGTGCCACACAAAACATACATGTACAGTGTACATTTGACAACCAATCAAATAGACTGAGATTTTAAGCAGGCCTTTGCCTGATGGTACCAACTTTCAGGGACTTTTTGCCATCTTAAACTTTGTTGCATAAGTCAGTGCAGTGAAGGCCTTTGCTTTCTTAAACTGTTTTTAGGAGTAAACTTTCTGGATTTTGTTTAAGCAGCATCAGTCACACTTTCTCATGGGAAAGCCTCTTGCATCTTATTGACTTGAGTCACTATTAACATATATCTCATAAATGGCCAGATGATGGATTGTTTAAACTGGAAAAACCTCTATATTGGTAAAATTTTAGAGATCTCATTACAGATGTTTTGTTGGTACCTGTAAAAAAAATCAAATTAAAAGGTAAAATAAAAATCCAATGGTTAACCCAAGAACTCCCCTAATTTTTGTTTCTTTTTTGGCCACCCCATGGCATATAGAGTTCCCCAGCAACCTGTACCACATCTATGGCAATGCCAGATCCTTTAACCACTGTGCAGGGCCAAGGATCAAACCTGCATCCTGGTCATGATCCTGCCGATCCCATTGTGCCACAGTGGGAACTCTAGAACTCCCTTTAATTTAAAATGAATAAGAGGAGTTCCCTCATGACTCAGCAGGTTAAGGATCCAGCATTGTCTCTGCTGTGGCTCAGGTTACGGGCTGTAGCAAGGGTTTGATTCTGGCCTGGGAATTTCTGCATGTGGTGGGCATGCCCCCCCCCAAAAAAAACAAGAAAAACCATTTGTGGAAGCCTTATTTGTAATCTTTCCTTGTTTCCCCGTTAATGGGTCTTAGAGATGCTAATAAAAACATTAGAATGAGTAATGTCAGTTAGGTTGATTAACAAAAAAAAAAAAAAAAAAAAACTGAAGGGGAAGTCTAGAGACCTTCCCAACAAGGTGGAAATTTTAAACAGACTGATCCCAAAACAAAGAAACCTTTAGATGGTTATTTAAAAATAGGATAAACAGGAGTTTCCACCACAGCACAGCAGGGTAAGAATCTGGTTGTCTCTGAGGCATTGCGGGTTGGATTCCTGGCCCAGCACAGTGGGTTAAGGATCCAGCCTTGATGCAGCTGTGGCAGAGGTCACAGCTGAGGCCTGGATTTGATCCCTGGCCCAGGAACTTCCATATGCCATGGGTGTGGCCAAAGAAAAAAAGGGGGGAGTGATAAATTAAAAAGGACATTAAAGGTCTGGAAAGGAGCCCCCTGGTGGTTTAGTCAGTTTGGGCGCTGGCATTGACACCACTGTGGCTCAGGTCACTGCTGTGGCACGGGTTTGATCGCTGGCCCAGGAACTTCCTCATGCATGGGCATGGCTAAAAAATTAAATGAATAAAGGTCTGGAAAACAAATTACACTGAGATACCTGATCAACAATTACCTGAGGCAACAGATAGGCCAAATAGTCAAGTTAAAAGATTGAAAAAGGGCCCGAGTCCTCTCTGGGGATCACAGAGCCTTTATATAAAAACAGATAATATGGAGAGGGGATTAAAAAGAAAGAAAACCTTCTAGACTCCTTATGAAACTAGGACTCGTTGAGTGGACACTAATGAAAACTAAAGTTAAGGTTACAAAAGTTTAGGGAGTTCCCATCATGGTTTGGTGGTGACAAACCCAACTAATAGCCATGAGGACCTAGTTTCAATCCCAGGCCTTGCTCAGTGGGCTGGCGATCCGGTTGTTGCCATGAGCTATGGTGTAGGTCGCAGATGAGGCTCCAATCCCACATTGCTGTGGCTGTGGTGTAGGCCAGCAGCTGCAGCTCTGATTCGACCCCTAGCCTGGGACCTTCTATATGCCGCGGGTGCTGACACAAAAAGCAAAAAAAAAAAAAAAAAAAGATATAAAAACTGATAAAATTGAGAAAAGTTTATAGAACTGATATATATATATAATGGGGTTTATATAAAGTAGTTATCTCTCTTGCTTATTATATTGTAGGATAGACATGTGTCGCTGGGGAATACTTCCCTTGTATGGTTTATAAGACCCGCCCCTCAGGAAATACTAATTAAAATGATGTAAAAAACTGATAGGGTTACCTGAGCCCAAAGAATATACAGTAAAACTGAGAGTTAATATTCAGAGGCTAATGAAAATAATAGTAGCGATTTGCTCTTGGTCTAACCTGTGCGTTCTGAAAAGGGGAACTCCTTTGTTGAATACCTTCTATAAGCTTTTGAAGGCATGATAGATTAAGCCCTAAAGTTCTGGAGCGCCCATCACGGCTCAGTCATTAATGAACCCGACTAGCATCCATGAGGATGTGGGTTTGATCCCTCGCCCTCACTCAGTGGGTTAAGGATCTGGTGCTGCCGTGAGCTGTGGTGCAGGCTGCAGACATGGCTTGGATCTGGCGTTGCTGTGGCTGTGGTATGGGCCGGTGGCTACAGCTCTGATTAGACCCCTAGCCTGGAAACCTACATACGTTGTAGGCACAACCCTAAAAAAAAAACCAAAAACAAAAAAACCCTAAAATTCTAAAAGATAGAACTCTTAAATTTCAGTTTAATTGGAAATCTTCTCACTGATATAGAAAAGCAAATGAAAGAAAATACAGTGGAGCAAATCAATCTTAGAATATTTAAGTGACAGACCAGTCTTCTTTGGAGAGTTAAAAGCAATTGTCTTTGCCTTGCAAATCTCAACAAATGAGAAATGTAAATACAGCCCACAACATTGGAGGATGAGCCTAATTTACCCAATCTGGTATAACTGGAAACCCGGGTTTGGGGGTGAAAAGGAGGGAGAGGCTTTTTATACACATACTGATAGAAAGTCTCCCTCAGCCAAAGTCTAACTGATATCCTCTTTTAGGGTTTATCAAGAACAAATACAAAACTTAAAAGTTTTTCCAACAAATAAAAAAGCCTTAGTCATCTGAGCAAATAAATTTAACTTATTCTAACTTATAAATAACTAATAGTTTGTACTCTAATACCTGATTTCAGGTTTATATGTCTGTGTACACATTATACTTATGAGATGTCTCTGTCTCTAGGAAATTATTACCAAAATTAAATTTATAAAAGAGCTCAACTTAAATGACTTAAAAATAAATGCTTACAAATTAAATACTTCTAAATATGAAAAAAATGACCAAAATTACTTTCATGTTCACACGAACTGGTACATATTCAATATTACGTTGATACCTGGTATTAAGATTAAAGTTTGTTGACTAATTAATGACTAATGACATGACTTTGAAGTCATCAATATTAGATACAATTTATTATATTAAGGTTATATATAGAAGTCAAATAAAAATCTTGTTATATCTGGAAGTTCCCTTCGTGGCTCAGTGGTTAACGAATTCGGCTAAGAACCATGAGGTTGCGGGTTCGATCCCTGGCCTTGCTCAGTGGGTTAAGGATCCGGTGTTGCCGTGAGCTGTGGTGTAGGTTGCAGACACAGCTTGGATCCTGCGTTGCTGTGGCTGTGGCGAAGGCCGGCAGCTACAGCCCCTGTTAGACTCCTAGCCTGGGAACCTCCATATGCCGTGAGTGCGGCTCTACATAAAAAATGGCAAAAAGACAAAAAAAAATCTTGTTATATCTGTTGCAAATTTGTCAGCAAAAAAAAAAAAACTGAGTGTGATGAAATTCTTAGCAGTAAATTAAATGCAAGTGAGATAAGAGACTTTGGGTGAACTGTTTAGACATAACTATGTTTTAGGGCTGTCTACTTGAATATGACCTCTCTAGGTATTTGGTAACTTGAAATTAGAGTTTTGCTAAGTTAACTTACGGGAATTCGTAGAAAACCTAGGTCACTTCAAATAAGATAAAATACTGGAATATTAATTGCTAAACAGGTCTAAATTTACCTATTTATGAGAAGGAAGGTAAAGATGTTTGGATTTATTACATATGTATGTTGTACCACATTGAGAAAAGAAATTATGTGTTTCTAGAAGTTACAGGATATTCCAATCAGGAAATGCTCATATAATAAACATTTCCAATTACTTGTTGCTTCTCAGTTTTTGCTAGAGATTAAAGTTTTCAAGGGTTGAATTTGTAATATGTAATTAAAGCTACTAAAGATGATAAAGAAAACATTTCAGTATGCAATGAAAGAAGAATGTGTTTTCAGCAAAAGAAGATATGAGGATTGAAATATATTTTGTTGGAGTTCCTGTCAAAGCTTAGCAGTTAGCAAACCCAGCTAGCATCCATGAGAACGTGGGTTCCATCCCTGGCCTTGCCTAGTGGGTTAAAGATCTGGCGTTGCCGTGAGCTGTGGTGTAGGTTGCAGACCTGGCTCAGAAACTGAGTTGCTGTGCCTGTGGTGTGGGACAGTAGCTGCAGCTCCAATTGGACCCCTAGTCTGGGAACGTCCATATGCCACAGGTGTGGCCCTAAAAATAAAAAGACCAAATATATATATATATATATATATATATATATTTGTTGCTGTTGTTGCTGTTAAAGGGAGGAGGTTCCTGTGTGGCACAGCAGGTTAAGGATCTGCCATTGCTGCAGCTGTGATACAGGTCATAGCTAGGGTGCAGGTTCTATCCCTGGCCTGGGAACTTCCATAAAGGGAAAGAATAATTTTGTTCTATAGCTGGTTGTTTTGTTTGGAAAAATACAGGACAAGCTAATATGGATAGAGAAAGTTTTCAGAAGGTTTATGGAAAAGGAGCACCGAGAAAAGAGTTTTGTACATGGTCATGCTGGGATTAGATTAAATTTGTCTAGGTAAATGGATTTTTTTAATTAAAAGTAGGTTGGTGCAGGAAAAGTTTTGGTTTCTCCGTTAGGAGAATAAAGTTTGCTTGAAATACTGCCTTTGGTAACAGATTGTGTGAATTTCTTTGCCTTTAAGTGATCTCTATTTGTTTTTAAAAAATTTTTATCACTTCAGTTAAGTGAATAAATGTTATTTCACAGTGATCTTTGATACTGCTGTGTTTTAAAACTTTTTGATATTTTCAATAAACTTCCCAAATATCAAATTCTAACTAAAGTTCTTTTGACCTCTGGTTCATTCTGGGATTTTTCAAATACCTCAGAGAGGAATGTTAAACTAATGGGGCTTATTTGGTATGTTGAATTACTTGATTAGCATTGTCAAGTGGTTGGAGACGAACTTTATTTTTTTTGTTTGTTTCATTTTAGGGACACATCCATGGCATATGGAAATTTCCAGGCTAGGGATCGAATAAAATCTACGGCAGCTTGGGGAGACGTCGGATCCCTAAGCCACTGAGTGAGGCCAAGGATCCAACCTTTGTCCTCATGGATACTAGGGAGCCAAAATAAGCACTCCTAGAGATGAAATTTAGGTTACAGTGTATAAACAAGTGTCATTAATATATGTATTCTAAAAGTTTTATGGAATTCCTAAAATCTGATATGCTCTGGCATAATGTTATCAGTTATAATTCTAGGAGTGGGTTACAGATGAATAGATTAATGTCCACCTGGACATAAAACAGGTACACTCCCTATAGTAAACAAGGCCTGTGGGGATGATATTCCCTGGAGCCCTCAAGCCACAAATGTTAATCAATGGCCATATCAAAGAATGCTTCAAAGCCCATACTCCTACATAACTACCAAAGTTATTATTCTGCCTCAGTAAAACAGACAATCCAGAGAATTTTAAATTATCAACAGGGCCTAATCCAAAAATTAGCATCTTGGGAGTTCCCGTCGTGGCTCAGTGGTTAACGAATCTGACTAGGAACCATGAGGTTGTGGGTTCGATCCCTGGCCTCACTCAGTGGGTTAAGGATCCAGCGTTGCCATGAGCTATGGTGTAGGTTGCACATGCAGCTCAGATCCCGCATTGCTGTGGCTGTGGCATAAGCCAGCAGCTACAGCTCCGATTAGACCCCTAGCCTGGGAACCTCCGTATGCCACAAGTGCAGCCCTAGAAAAAGCAAAAAAGACAAAAAAAATTATGATTATATTGGCAATGCTGTTGCTGCTGTTTTTACTTGCTTGCTTCTGCTGAAGTTTATGATAGAAGTTATTGCTTATTTCAAAAATATCATCGACGTTCAGAAGTATATTTAAAAAGAATAAGCAACCACTTCATACCTACTAGGATGGAAATTTTAAAAAGACAATGGGGGGTTTCCATCGTGGCTCGGCAGAAATGAATCTGACTAGCATCCATGAGGACACAGGTTCAATCCCTAGCCTTGCTCAGTGGGTTAAGGATCCAACGTTGCCGTGAGCTGTGGTGTAGGTCACAGAAGAAGCTCGGATCTGAGGTTGCTATGGCTGTGGTGTAGGGCCAGTGGCTATAGCTCTGATTTTGACCCTGAGCCTGGGAACCTCCATATGCTGCTGGTGTGGTGCTAAGAAGACCAAACATATAAACAAAGACAATGGGAAAATAGCAAGTAGGAACCATGAGGTTGCGGGTTCCATCCCTGGCCTCGCTCAGTGGGTTAAGGATCCGGTGTTGCTATGAGCTGTGGTACGGGTCACAGAGGCAGCTCAGATCTGGCATTGCTGTGGCTGTGGCGTCGGCCGGCAGCTACAGCTCCTGTTAGACCCCTAGCCTGGGAACCTCCATATGCTGTGTGTGCGGCCCTAAATGGCAAAAACAAACAAACAAACAAAAAACAAGTATTGGTGAAAATGGGGTGGAATTGGAACCCATCTGTATTAACGGTAAGAAAAAAATGATGCAGTGGCTGTGGGAAAATTTGGTGGTTTCTCAAGAAGCTAAACATCGAATTTACTATATGACTTAGGAATTCCACTCTTAAGTATATATCCCAAAGAATTTAAGTCAGAGACTCAAATAGACTTTTCACGCCACTGGTCATTATAACATCATTCACAACAGCCGAAAAGTGGAAGCAACCCAAGTGTTCATCGAGAGATGAACAAACAAAATGCTGTACAGTAGTCCCCTTTTATCCGCAGGCAATACATTCCAATAACCCCAGTGGAGGCCTGAAATGTCAGGTAGTACTGAACCCTGTATTTACTGCATTTCTTTCTATACATATGTACATACATACATACATATGACAATGTTTCATTTGTAAATTAGCCAGAGTAAGAGATTAACAACAATGGTAAAAGAGAACAAGTGTAACAATTTACTATAATATAACAACAATGGTAAAAGAGAACAAGTGTAACAATTTACTATAATAACGTTATGTGAATCCCACTCCTGGGCATCTATCCAGAGGAAACCATGACTCGAAAAGACACATGGACTCCAGCGTTCATTGCAGCACTCTATGCAATAGCCAGGTCATGGAAACAACCTAAATGCCCATTGACAGAGGAGTGGATAGGGAAGATGTGGTACATACACACAATGGAATATTACTCAGCCATTAAAAGGAACGAATTACCAACATTTATAGCAACATGGATGGACTTAGAAATTATCATGCGAAGTGAAACAAGTCAGACAATTAGACAGCAACACCCAATGCTACTGCTTACATGTGGAAACTAAAAGGACACAATGAACTTCTTTGCGGAACAGAGAATGACTCACAGACTTTGGAAAACCTTGGTTTTTCAAATAAGACAATCTGGGGGGTGGGGGGAAGCACTGTGGGTTTGGGATACAAAATCTATAAAATTGACTTGTGAGGATTTATGTACACCTATAATTGAAATAAAATCCATTAAAGAAAAAAAAATAAAGTTATGTGAATGTGGCCTCTCTCTCACAATATACAAATTTAATGCCTCTTTCACCTAAACAAGACAATTATCATGCACTGTGGTCATAACTTTTGCAGTTTAAGGTATGACAGCAAAACCAGCACAGATTTCTTTTTCCTTCTTCACAATTTCATGGACAGAAGATTGGTCCCAACTGTAGATCTTACTGACCTCAGAACATGATCTTTTTCTTTCCTTTCCTTATTTAAGTTGACAAATTTCATCTTTTCACTTCAGTGAAGCACTTCACAGCTTCTCCTTGGCATATCCAAATTGCTGGCATCACTACTTTTTTTTTTTTTTGCGCTTTTGAGTGGTTATTAAGTAAAGTAAGGGTCATGTGAGCACAAGCACTGTGAAACTCAGTAGTCAATGTCATAACTGAGATGCTACTAAGGGACTAAATGGATAAGATACAATGGGCAAAGGGACGATTCACATCCCAGGCAGGACAGCATGATATGAATTGTTTATTTTTGGATTTTCTATTTAACACGGTTGACTTCAGGTAACTAAAACTGAGGAAAGTGAAACCCTGCACAAAGTTTTTATTGTATTTGCATATAATGGAATATTACTCAGCCATATAAAGGAATGATGCTCTCCCCCTCCTCCCCTTTTATGGCCTCACCTGTAGCATATGGAAGTTCCCGGGCTAGGGACTGAATCAGAGTCACATCTGCGACCTACATCAAAGCTTCAGGCAATGCTGGATCCTTAACCTGCTAGCAAGGTCAGCGATTAAACCCACATCCTCATGGACATTATGTTGGGCTCTCAACCCACTGAGCCACAGTGGGAACTCCAGGAGCGATGTTCTGTCACATGCCACACATGGATGAACCTTGAAACCATTATACTAAGTGAAATGAGCCAGTCACAGAATAAGTATTGCACAACTTCATTTATATGAAATTCTAGAATAGGCAAACTCATAGAGATGGAAAGCAGATTGGAGGTTAGCAGTGACTAGGCAGAATGAGAAATGGGACATGACTGCTTTATGGTTATAGAGTTTCTGTTTGGAGTGATGAAAAAGTTTTGGAAATAGAGATCTTACTGACATCAGAATACGATCTTTTTCTTTCCTTTGCATGATGTTGTCAGTGTAATTAATGCCACTGAATGTGCACTTAAAAATAGTTAAAATGGTAAGTTTTATGTTACGTATATGTTACCACAACAATAAAAGAAAAAGAAATTCATTCAGCATAAAAATTTTCATACAGAAAGAGTATATGATTTTACATTGCTTCACAAAATAATAGTGCTGAATATAGCTGTAAGTTTATACCCTAGTATTATTATTATTATTATTATTATTATTATTATTATTATTATTTTGCCAGGCCTGCAGCACGCAGAGGTGCTGGGCCAGGGAATGAATCCCAGTCACAGCAGCAACCAGGGCCACAGCAGTGACAACGCTGGACTCTTAACCCACTAGGCCACCGGGTAACGCCTATACTCTTCAGTGTTTTTAAAGTTTATGAAGATGTTCATTATGACGTCATTTATAATAGGAAAAGAAATGTAGCAACCTAACAACCAACAGTGGCTGAGCAGTGAGAAAAATTATGGTAATTAACTTCATGGGAACGTATATCGTCATTAAAACTATCACTATGGAGCAACGTAAGGACTTCCCGTGTGGCTCACATCATTATGTAGCAACGTAAAAAGCTGATTATAACATATTAAATAAAAAGGATATCTTGTATGTTGAAGTAGGAGTTGTGCTTTACGTGGGAAGACCCTTAAAATAGTAACTATTAGGCTAGGGTAGTGAAACTGAGTAATTTAAAAATATTTTCCGTTTTTTGTAATTTTGATAGATTTTACTAAAAATAAATTAGTAAATGAGATGGTATGATCACAAGCTCACTGCTCCAGTGCGGCGGTGGATGAGTTCACTCAGTGATCCCACTGGAGTCCCAGGACAACTGACTCGTCTAGGTTTCGGCCTCCATGGGTGGATCCCTGCTACGCGCCCCACCCCCTTCCCCCTCCCCCCAGCCACCCTCACCCGCCCACCCTGCCTCACCCCCCCTCACCCCCTCACCCTGCTTCACTCACCCTCACCCCCACCCCACCGCCTTCAAGCAGCTTTGTGGAGGGGGTCGTGATCTCTCTCTTCCAGTCCCAAATAGCGCAGGGGACACCTACTAAAAATTATTACCTGAAATGCAAACTTTAGTGGTTGTCCTGTATTTAGACTTGCCAAATCTGGGAACCCTGCTTCTGCACCCACCCACCTACCTCTTCTCACCCCTTTCCTCGCCACCTCCCTGAACGCGCTCCTCAACTTCAGAGCCCTCCTCTCCACTCTCTCCCTCCTCCGGGAGCCCGAGATCCATCCTCTGCCTCTCAGAGGCTGGGAGCCCAGGCTCCACCCCTCCCCTGCGGAACCGGGTCCCCCAACACCCCCACCGCTACGGTCGGCTGAGCCCGCCCCCGCCCTCCGCTCGGCGGGCGAGCGCGCAGGCGCAGGCGCGGAGGCGGGCGCGGGCAGAATGGGGACTGCAGCGGCGGCAGCGGCGGCGGCCGGGGAGGGGGCGCGCAGCCCGAGCCCCGCCGCCGTGTCGCTCGGCCTGGGCGTGGCCGTGGTGTCGAGCTTGGTGAACGGGTCCACGTTCGTGCTGCAGAAGAAGGGCATCGTGCGCGCCAAGCGGCGAGGTAGGGCTGGCCGCGGCCCTGCTCGGGATTGCGGGGGGGGGGGGGGCGTGGAGGGAGCGGCCGCACGGCGTCGGGGGGCGAGCGGCCTTAATTGGGGGATGTTCGGGTCGTCGCCCAAGCGGGGTCCGGAGATGGGGCGGGACACCTCGGAGGGGCCAGCTGCGCTGGCGGGAGGCACCCCAGCCACCCGAAGCGCAGGCACCGACGCGGCCCTGCGCGCCAGAAACATCGCCGCCGCGGCCGCACCTCGTCCTCCTGCAGCTCCGGAAGCAGCCCGGGGATCACCCGTTGTGCCCTGAGAGAGGATAGTTGTGTTGCTGCCACCTTTTCTTTTCTTTTCCCAGCGGCTAGAGAGGCCTCGTTCAGTTTTACAGGGCTTCCCCAGCTGACTTGTTTTCTCCCTCCCAGACTTCGTTTAATCCCTTTGCAGCCGTGCAACCCACCGACTTGCCCTCTTGTCGGTGCCCAAGCGTCCCTGTCACCCGCACCCACCCGCTGTTAGGGAAAGCTTCCTGTATAGGGTGTCCCCGGCATGGCCGGAACCCAGTGCCTGCCTGCCCAGAAGGAGCGATGGGCCTCCCGCCTTTGCTGTGGCCCGGCCTGGGTTCACTTGGAGGGCAGGACCTGCTGACTCCCCGCTCCCTGCAGTGGCTACTCCAGTGCAGAAGTAAGAGCTGTGCCCTAGGCAGGCTGGGGTGGGACCTGCTGGCCAAGGAGGCGCTCAGTCTCAGGGTTGAGCGAGAGGTTTGTGGTTTCCTGTGGCTTCTATTCCTGTGGTCCTTGCTTGAGCCATCTCTGGTGTAGATTTGACCCGTCTGACTGCAAGTGATCTTCAGTGTGAAGAACATGCATGGCAGATTAAAACCCAGAATGGGCCAACAGAGTATTCTTTCGGTGGGTAGCCAGCAGACACCACTCCTTAGCAACGTGAAAGTGAATGATGTAGCAGAGTTCTTTGCCAGTGTCCCCACTTTGCCAGTGCCCTCTCTGTGCTGAGAGAGGCCTGAGACTGTTCGCTGAACGCTCCATGTGGCATGCTTTGAAACTGATAATATGTCCTGAAGGACTAAGAGAGTCTTGTGATTGTTCCTTGTGTTTTACAAGAATAGTGTTAGGAGCTCTCTAGGAGGGAGGGAGGAGACTGCCAGGTCGTGGGTGTGAGAATAAGTCAACTCATTTCATAGTTAAGATTCTAGAATTCAGGTAAAACTTTCTCGAGCGCCCTTTGAAGTGAAAACATTGCAGTCTGTACATGTAATTTAAATAAAACCAAGTGTGTTTTCCCTAGGGTGCAGGTGTATTTCTCCGGTAACAGATAGACATCTGGCAGTAGCACACTTTTCAGGGAGCACCTGTCAGTTTGATGGGCTTCAAGGGTGGGTGAAAAGTTTGCCAAGACTCAAAAATAAACACACATGCCCTTGATGGGATGGGCACAGGATCCCCCAAACACATGGCCCCATTGTAACTATGAGAAAAACATGACACAAATCTGAATTCAGGAGCAGCCTGCAAAATACCCGACCAGTTCTCCTGTCAGGGTAATAAAGTCAAAGAGACTGTCACAGCCAGGAGGAGCCTGAGGACAGATGGCCATAAGACATTAGGTAAAAATCTAAGAAAACCTCAGTATAGGCTGGAGTTAACAGGCAACAGTAATTATTGAGTAAAACTAAATGTGTTATTTCAGCTCACCCTAGCTTTATGTGTTCAAGGAAATTAATGAATAAGAAACTTAAAAAAAAAAAAACAGCTTGAAAAAAAAAAGCAAACCCACGATTGATGCTTTTATTTATACTTGCATGCTGTGCCCTTAAATTAATAAGTGAAAATGTGGTATTTGCTAATTTCGTACTTCCCCAGTTATATGCCACCACTACCAATTCAAGCTAGCCGCGGTTGCTCATGATGGTGGAGGACAGATGTATAGTCTTGTTTTGATAAATTTAGTTTTGATTTGTTCAACAAATATGCATGAAACTCTTAGTATGTGCCAGGCACTGTTCTAGGCATTGAGGTTTTATTTATTTATTTTTATTATTATTATTATTTTTGCCTTTTGTCATTTTAGGGCCACACCCGCGGCATGTGGAGGTTCCCAGGCTAGGGGTCTAATCAGCTGTAGCTGCCGGTCTACGCCACAGCCACAGCAACGCAGGATCCGAGCCGCGTCTGTGACCTACACCCCTGCTCACGGCAACGCTGGATCGTTAACCCACTGAGCAAGGCCAGGAATCAAACCCGCAACCTCATGGTTCCTAGTCAAATTCGTTAACCACTGTGCCACGATGGGAACTCCGGCACTGAGGTTTTAGAGTCTATTCCCCCTGAAACCTTTTTCTACCTCTGCTAACAAGCAGCAGAATTGGCCGTTATGAAATGACTGAAATGGAGGTGATGGGAGGAAAAGGGTGGTGGCTAAAGACTGGGGAGTCAAGTTCTTGCACTAAGGGAGACCCGGTGGTTTCTTACACTGTAAAAAGCTCAGTCTCACTGTATAACAGGGAGTTATATTTAATATCCTATGATAAACCATAATAGAAAAGGATATTTAAAAAAATGTATATACACATGTCTAACTGAATCACTTTGCTGTATAGCAGAAATGAACACATTGTAAATCAATTATAATTCAATACAAAAGAGCTTTATCCAAAAAGGGAAGAGAATTACATTATTTGAGAATTCAGAAACTGAATAAATTTTCTCTTTTAATTATCTAGTGAAAATAATAAAGCTCTGTCTCACTGAAAGTTTCAGCTTTTACCCATTGCCATGCACCGGCATTTCTTTCAAGTCTCAACTTCAGCAGAATTCAGTTCTAGTTCTGGTCACAGCTCTTCTGCTAGGGGAGGATTGGAGTGCAGCTTCCTCTGACAAGCTTTCACTCACTTTTTTTTTTTTGGTCTTTTTTCCTTTATCTAGAGCCGTACCCGCGGCATATGGAGGTTCCCAGGCTAGGGGTCTAACAGGAGCTGTAGCTGCCAGCCTTCGCCACAGCCACAACAATGCGGGATCCGAGCCTTGTCTGCAACCTACACCACAGCTCATGGCAACACCGGATCCCTAACCCACTGAGCAAGGCCAGGGATTGAACCAGCAACCTCATGGTTCCCAGTTGGATTCGTCAACCACTGATCCACGACGGGAACTCCAGCTTTCACTCACTCTTGAAAGGACCTTCCCAATGAATGGAATACCCTCATGGGTTAGGAACACCACCCACAACTCAGGCTCCAGTCGAACTTTCTCACTCCTGGGGACTCTGCAGTTTGGGAAGAGGGCAGGGGGCACCTGGCCCCACGGGTCGTTGACAGTGTGTTTAGTGTTAGAGCCCAGCTGAAGCAGAGCTTGGATGAGAGAAACAAGGTCGTCATTGGGTATGAACATATTGTGGAAAGCCAGGTGCAAGATTAGAATTCCTGGGCTGGTAGGTAGGCGAGGACGGCCCGGGAGCCTCTTAGCTGGGATCCAGGCATTCCACCTTCTAGTCACAAGCCTTCTGCACTTTACACTCCTGGAGGGCTTATGCTCCCTGGCTGTGCAATGTGCACATTTTCTCCTGGCCTCTTCTGCTGTTCCCGGGCACACACCTAGACGCATGCACCCCACACCCAGGGATGAGACAGACACATGTCATTCACTCCTGCAGCGCTTTGGGGTTGTGGTCCGTTCTCCTGCTTCTGTGAACCCTCCAGACCCTGATAGATGGGGTCAGCTTCCTCTCCCGCCTTGTGTCTTCTTGGTGCCTGGCCTCAGCCCTCTCTTGCCCCTGAAACCTGGGGGATGACAGCTTGTTCCCTGGTCTGTATTTCCCCAAGATCCTGGCTCTTCGGAGCAGGGCACATGTCCTACCCACTGGGAGGCATGTAGTGGATGGACACTTAGCCATGCTAATGACCCATGAATAGCCATGGAGTGAAAGAGGGTAAAACCAAACCTTGTGTTTTAGTTCTGAGCTTTTCTAAAATTATTTAGAGCTGACCTCATTACCTGTGGCCTCTACTACGTAACAGAATCCAGAGTTCACGCTAGATCTGAAAATCGGTAACCCTGATTTCTCTCTAGCTCTGAGGCCAGATCTCCGCTAAGGAACATAGGATAGCGTGAGCCTTGAGAGCATTTGAGTGGGCCGGCAGCCTGTGCATACCTGGCTTACTTGGTAGTATTTCCATGAGAAGAGAAGATAAAGGAGGCTGCTACTTACGAAGGCTCATGATGCCTGGGACTCATTTGTCTGTCATGGTTCTGTGGACTGCCTGGTCTCAGATGGGCCCCTCTTCCTTGGGGTCTTCCAGTCGGTTGCAGTCAGATGGTGGCCAGGCCCGGTGTCATCCGAGAAGATACTTCTTCACTCGTTCATCGGGGACAGCAGAAACAGCTAGGGGTTTCCTGAGCCCCCTCTCTCTTTCCCTCTTCTCCTCCCTTTCTTCTTCCCCCTCTCCCTCCATCACTCCATCGCAGTCTCTTTACACGTAGCTCCCTGGGGCCTCCTCATACCAAAGTGGTCTCAGGGAAGTCAGATCCCTTACATGGCAGATAGCTTACCCTAGGCCCAGCCTTGCTAAGACGAAGGTGGGAGCTGTGTGGATCCTCGTGACCTGGCCTTGGAAGTCCCGCAGTACCACTCCCACCACATTCCATTGCACAGTCAGGGCCAGCCCAGCTTCACTGTGGGAGAGGACTGTGTGAGGCCACGGGTGCCAGGAGGTGCAATACAGGAGAGGAAGTTGAGGCATGCATCCGATGTAGAACTAACTGGTGGTG
Organism: Catagonus wagneri; assembly: GCA_004024745.2. NCBI lineage: Eukaryota > Metazoa > Chordata > Mammalia > Artiodactyla > Tayassuidae > Catagonus > Catagonus wagneri. The sequence goes on along the minus strand of PVHT020000521.1, from coordinate 31,326,729 downwards.
CAGGGATTTGAACCCAGCTTGGGCTGACTTTGAAGATGGGCTTTCTCACCCTGCTCCCTGTTGGGAAGATGAGGGGGAAGATAGATAAATTCACCTGCAGATACGACTTTTCTCATCAGTGACTTCACAGTTTATTTGGAGAAAACTGGTACTCTGATGCTGGTTTATTTTAAGTATGTATAAATAATACCCAAAGACATTAAAGCAAATAATCATTTCTAGAATTTTTTTTTTTTTTTTTTTGGCCATAGCCTCAGCATGTGGAAGTTCTGGACCAGGGATTGAACACATGCCATGGCAGCGACCCAAGCCACAGCAGTGGAAATGCCAGATCCTTCATCCACTGTGCCACAAGGGAACTCCCAAATATGAATTTATTATTATTTATTTATTTATTGCCTTTTTAGGGCCGCACCTGTGGCATATGGAGGTTCCCAGGCTAGGGATCTAATCGGAGCTACAGCTGCCAGCCTACATCACAGCCACAGCAACGTCAGATCTAAGCTGCGTCTGCAACGTACACCACAGCTCACGGCAGTGCAGGATCCTGAACCCACTGAGCGAGGCCAGGGAACGAACCCACATCCTCGTGGATACTAGTCAGATTCGTGTTCACTGTAGCCACAACGGGAACTCCTCTGATTATTTTCTATAACAAATTTGAGGATTGATCACTAACATAAATTCCTACGTGAGAAGGTCCCTTCGTGGCTCAGTGATAATGAACCCGACTAGTATCCATGAGGATGTGGGTTTGATCCCTGGCCTGTTCAGTGGGTTAAAGATCCAGCATTGCAGTGAGCTGTACTGTATTTGTGACCTAAACCACAGCTCACAGCAACACCGGATCCTTAACCTACTGAGCAAGGTCAGGGATCGAACCTGTGTCCTCATGGATGCTGGTCAGATTCGTTTCTGCTGAGCCACGACAGGAACTCCTGTAGGTCTTTTCTGAGGCCGGCCTTTTGATTTTCTTAATGGTGCCTCTTGAAGAGTAAACATTTTTAATTTTGATGAGATCAAACTTATCATTTTCTCCCCTTCTATGGGGTTAGTATTTTTTTTAATTTTTTATTATAGTTGATTTACAATGTTCCATCTATTTCTGCTGTACAGCGAAGTAACACAGATATATATATATATATATACACACACACACACACACACACATATATATACACGTATGTGTGTGTGTGTGTGTGTGTGTGTGTATATATATATATACACATATATATACATTCTTTTTTTCACATTATCCTCCAACATGTTCCATCACAAGTGATCAGATATAATTCCTTGACCTATACAGCAGAATCTCATTGCCTATCCATTCCAAATGCAAATAGTTTATATCTACTAACCCCAAACTCCCACTCCCTCCCCCTCCCTCTTGGCAACCACAAATCTGTTCTCCATGTCCATGAGTTTGTTTCTTTTCTGTCCATAGGTTCATTTGGGCCATATATTAGATATCAGGTATATGATATCATATGGTATTTGTCTTTCTTGTTCTGACTTACTTCACTTAGTATGAGTCTCTAGTTCCATCCATGTTACTGCAAATGGCATTATTTTGTTCTTTTTTTATAGCTGGTAGTATTCCATTGTGCATATGTACCGCATCTTCTTAATCGGTGCATCTATCGTTGGACATTTAAGATTGTTTCCATGTCTTAGCTGTTGTGAATAGTGCTTCAGTGACCGTAGGGTGCATGTATCTTTTTCAATGAATGCTTTTTCTGGATATATACCTAGGAGTGGGATTGCTGGATCATATGGTAATTCTATATTTAGTTTTCTGAGGTACCTCAATACTGTTTTCCATAGTGGTTGTACCAATTGACATTCCCGCCAACAGGGTAGGAGGGTTCCCTTTTTTCCACACCCTCTCCAGCATTTTTTTGTAGACTTATTAGTGGTAGCCATTCTGACTGGTGTGAAGTGGTACCTCAATGCAGTTTAGTTTTGCATTTCTCTAATAATCAGTGATGTTGAGCATTTTTTCATGTGCTTGTTGGCCATCCAATATCTTCTTTGGAGAAATGTCTATTCAGGTCTTTTGCCCATTTTTCCATGGTGTTGTTGGCTTTTTTGCTGTTGTCTAAGTTTGTATATTTTAGAGATTAAGTCCTTGTCAGTTGCATCATTTGAAACTATTTTCTCCCATTCTGTAAGTTGTCTTTTCGTGTTTTTTTTTGTTTTGTTTTGTTTTTTATGGTTTCCTTTGCTGTACAAAAGCTTGTCAGTTTGATTAGGTCTCATTGGTTTGTTTTTGCTTTTATTTCTGTTGCCTTGGGAGACTGACCTGAGAAAACATTTGTAAGGTTGGTGTCAAAGAATGTTTTGCCTATGTTCTCTTCTAGGAGTTTGATGGTGTCTTGTCTTAATGTTTAAGTCTTTAAGCCATTTTGAGTTTTTTTTTTGTGCATGGTGTGAGGATGTGTTCTAGTTTCAGTGATTTGCATGCAGCTGTCCAATTTTCCCAGCACCACTTGCTGAAAAGACTTTTTCCCATTTTATATTCTGCCTCCTTTGTCAAAGATTAATTGACCATAGGTGTCTGGTTTTATTTCTGGGTTCTCTATTCTGTTTCATTGGTCTATTTGTCTGTTTTGGTACCAGTACCACACTGTATGATTACTGTGGATTTGTAATATTGCCTGAAGTTTGGGAGAGTTATACCTCCTGCTTGGTTTTTGTTCCTCAGGATTACTTTGACAATTCTGGGTTTGTTGTGGTTCCATATAAATTTTTGGATTATTTGTTGTAGTTCTGTGAAAAATATCATGGGTAATTGATAGGGGTTGCATTGAATCTGTGGATTGCTTTGGGTAATATGGCCATTTTAACATATTAATTCTTTCAATCCAGGAGATGGAATATCTTTCCATGTCTTTAAATCCTCTTTAATTTCCTTGATTAATGTTTCATAGTTCTCAGCATATAAGTCTTTCACCTCCTTGTTCAGGTTTATTCCTAGGTATTTAATTTTGGGGGGTGCGATTTTTAAAAGGTATTGTATTTGTAGTTAGTATTTTTTTATTTCTGCCCCCCCATCTTGGTTTCTCCTCAGATCATAATGGCAGCCTCCTGTGTTTTCCTCTAGGAGTTTCATGGCTTTAGCTTTTACCTTTAGGTCTGTAAACCATCTTGAGTTAATTTTTGTGTATGATTGAGGTATAATCATACACAAAAGGCTTAATATTTTCCCTGCTGATATCCAGTTCATTCAGCGTCATTTGTTGTGGAGACTTCCTTACTGAGTTATACATACTCAGTAATATGACTGTACATATATGGGTTTATTTCTGAACTCTGTCCTGTTTTATTATATATGTCTGCCCTTAGGCCAGTAACACATTGTCTTGATTATGTAGTTTTATAGTTAATCTTAAAATCAGATGGTATACGTCATACAATTTTGTTTTTCTTTTTAAATGTTTCCAAACTGTTTCTTTAGGAAAATAAATTCTACATATTTAATAACCAACATACAAAAGAACTTCAAGTACCAAATCCATTCATAAGTTAATGAATACCAAGTGCTCAAAGTTAGTCTAATTAATGCCCTCAAATAGCTGTGTTGGTGTCAGAAAAGAAGATTTCTATAATTCCTTTTTTAAGAACTCTGTAAAAACTGTAGCATCTTTTTACACATTTTTTAAAAGTCAGGGCATTAATTCATTAATAAATGACATAGTGATCCACTCTTGCTTTGTTCTTAGCAGCAATTTCTGTTGTTGCTGTTAGGAGCACACATGAGTAGAAGCAATTTTTCGCTGGTATAATCAGAAGGTAAATAAAGTAGATGACTGTATTTTTGGGCTCTAAAGTCTTATTTTGGGGACATTTTTGATATACACTTACAACTAAATCAAAGATTTTAAAAGCCACAAGTCCATGGTTGGACAGTTCACTGCCAGTTGATATTATCATCCTGACAAGTCTCTTTTGTATTTGCACAACACTTCTTTGTCTTATAGTTCAGCTGTTATAAACAACCATTCAACTCTCAGTTAGCATCCAAGGCTTCCAATTTCAGGGGGAAAAATTCTAGATCTTAGCTACTGCTACCTTGCAACCCCCATCTAGGAGTGGAGAGGAGGAGACATGAGAGTAGTCAAATAAACAGATCCACAGTTTGGAGGCTCCTTGTTCTTGCTGAGGCCAGAGAACTCGAAGAATCCCAGGCATCAGCTGGAAAGATGAGGAGCACAGACATAGTCTTGAACAGGTGCCTCCCGAGGGTGTCAGGTGAGAACTTTAGGATTTTTAGAGACAGTGTTGAAGGTAAAACTTCAAAGAAACCAAGATTTTTAGGACATAAGAAAATAAGATCTGTGACAAGGCTGAGGGCTAACATGGAATACAGGCTTGTAGGAGTTCCTGGCTGCAGGAGGATAGAACCTGAGGCAGACAACTTACTTGGGAGCCTAGGCACAGGTGGGTGGGCAGTCAGGGCAGAGCACTGGGGATGCTGCTGGACTGGGACCCTTGGGAGCCATGTGGAAGAACATTGCTTTGATCTGCAGTTAAGGGTGTGGAGCAAGTATACAGACAGAAAATCTGACTTATTTAATATCCATGCAAGCAAAAGATTTTTGTCAAATATTGGCTTGAAAGGTGAGGGTGATTGCAATACCTTATGGATTTCAGCAAATACAAGCCCCTCCTGGGGAGTATGAGTGCGAGGACCCAAAACACTTGGAATTGACTTGTACCCTTTGACTACAGGAAGATAAGAAGCTTGTTATTTCCCCATCCCTGGGTATCTGGTATCCCAGGTTCTTCCCCATTTTAGTAACAAAGTCCATTTCAAACCATCAAAAGCATGTGCTGTGTAGTGGTTAGTGGTATGGGGAAAACTGTAGCAGTGAAAGAGGAGAGTCTCATTGGGTCCCTTTGTGGTGGCTGTTAGCATCTCCAGACCAGCTTTCACTGCAGGAGGGTTGCCCACATTCTTGCTGCTGCTGTAACAGTGATCCCATGACTTCATAAACGTTCTGACCAAATTATATTCATTCAGTAAGAGAAATGGACCTTTCCCTGCCTCCAACATAGACCTCTCAACTGAAAAAGATTGTGACCGATCCCTCAATCTCAAATTCCCTAAAATCTTTTGAATATCATATATAGAATTTTGAAAAGTTGTTAAGTAAATTATTGTGTGCACCTGCTGCAAAAACAAGCTTTAAGATCTGGAATGAAATATATTCATTGTTATATATAATAGTAAATAAGCATATTTACTTATACACAAAAGAGAGAAGCGGCCATGCTAATATGAAACAGAATAGACTTTTTTTTTTTTATCTAGGACTGTATCACAGCATATGGAAGTTCCCAGGCTAGGGGTCGAATCGGAGCTGCAGCTGCTGGCCTACGCCACAGCCACAGCAATGGCAGATCTGAGCCGCATCTGTGACCTACACCATAGCTCACGGAGCACCAGATCCTTAACTCTCTGAGTGAGGCCAGGGATTGAACCTGCCTCATCATGGATACTAGTCAGGTTGTTACCACTGAGCCACGATGGGAACTCCTCCTCTTTTGCGCATTTTTGAATTGGATTTTTGTTTGTTTGTTTTTTTGCTGTCTTATGATTTTTTTGTTGCTATCTGAGCATTTTAGGTAATACATGATAGCAACTCTGGTTACAGATTCTCTTACCTCTCTCTCTCTGGATGGTTTGCTTGTTTGTTTAGTGACTTAGCTGGAAAACTTAGAGAAAGTGTATTTCCTCTGCAGTGAAGCCTCTGATGTCGCTCCTCAGGGAGTATAACTTGGGTGTGTGTACCTTTACCTGGGTATGACAGTGGTTTAGCTGGCAGCCTTCGACTGCCTCTTACCGATTTCGTTGTCTGCTTCATTGGATATCACACCCAGCTGTTAGGCTCTACTAATTACTGACTGGTTGCTCTGTTGTTTTTGACAATTCTCTAATCCGTTAATTGCTTTACAGTCTTATCCAGTTAAATTCTGACAGGTATATTTGTTGAGAACAATTACTTGTGGAGTTAGCAGCCTCTAATCTCTGCTTGCCTCTCTAGATGTACAGCGTGTTTGGGACAGGACGATCAGGGCCTGCCATGTCTGGGGTAGAGTCTCCATCTTAAGAGTGTGCACTGTGTATAGGAAGGGAGCCTACAACCTGCTGGATGCACTAACCGGATATATAGCCTCTTCGACAGTTGGAAGAGATTGCAGATGGTGGAGGCCTGCTCTCCTGGTGATTGAGCTGAGAGGGGAAGGAGCCCTGTCTTCTTGGTCACACCAGCCTGGAGTGGAGCTTTTGCCCAGCTGAGCTGTAGCATAGAGAGAGGGGGTGGATGGTGGCTCTTGTGCTAAAGACTCTCATTGTCTTTACAGAGATTTTATAGATTTTCTTGAATAACTATTTCTTCATTGCTGTGTGCTATACATTCCTGCAGATGGCGATATTTCCTTCTTTTTTATAGCTGGTAATATTCCATTGTGTATATACCACATCTTTATACATTCATCTGTCAATAAATACTTAGGTTGCTTCCGTGTCTTGGCTATTGTAAATAGTGCCGCTATGAACATTGGGATGCATACATCTTTTCAAATTAGAGTTTTCATCTTTTTCCAGTACATACCCATGAGTGGGATCATATGGTAGCTCTATTTTTAGTTTTTATTTATGTACACCTATAACTGAAATAAAATTCATTAAATTAAAAAAATAAAATAAAATATTTTTAGTTTTTGCAGGAACCCACCATACTGTTTTCCATTGTGATTTCACCAGTTTATATCCCTACCAACAGTGTAGGAGGGCTCCCTTTTCTCCACACTCTCTTCAGCATTTATTTTTTTAACTCAGTGAATTTTATTATATTTATAGTTGGACAACCATCACACAACCTAATTTTAGAACATTTCCATTCCAGACCCCCAGCCCATCCCTCAGCCTCCAGCCTGTTTCCTTTAGTAACCATAAGTTTTTGAAAGTCTGTGAGTCAGTTTCTGTTCTGCAAATGAGTTCACTGTATCCTTTTTTTAGACTCCACGTATAAGTGATAGCATATGATGTTTTTGTCTCCCTGTCAAATGTCACTTAGCATGATAATTTCTAGGTCCATCCATGTTGCTGCACATGCCATTATTTCTTTTTTAGGCTGAGTAATATTCCATCGTGTATGTGTACCACATCTTTACCCACTCCTCTGTTGGACATTTAGGTTGCTTCCATGTATTGGCTATTGCATAGAGTGCTGCAGTGAACATTGGAGTACATGTATCCTTTCAGGTCATGGTTTTCTCTGGATAGATGCCCAGGAGTGGGATTGCTGGATCATATGGTAACTATTTTTAGTTTTCTGAGGAATCTCCATGCTGTTTTCCATAGTGGTTGTACCAATTTACATTCCCACCAACAGTGTTAGAGAGTTCCCTTTTCTCCACACCCTCTCTAGCATTTATGGTTTATATAGACTTTTTGATGGTGGCCATTCTGGCTGGTGTAAAGTAGTACCTCATAGTAGTTTTTGTTTTGCATTTCTCTACTAATTAGTGATGTTGAACATCTTTTCATGTGTTTTTTGGCCATCTGTATGTCCTCTTTGGAAAAGTGTCTGTTTAGATCTTCTGCCTTTTTTTTTTTTTGTCCTTTTTCCTTATCTAGAGTCGTGCCTGTGGCATATGGAGGTTCCCAGGCTGGGGGTCTAACAGGAGCTGTAGCTGTCGGCCTTCGCCACAGCCACTGCAACGCGGGATCCGAGCCGCGTCTGCAACCTACACCACAGCTCATGGCAGCGCCGGATCCTTAACCCACTGAACAAGGCCAGGAATCGAACCCGCAACCTCATGGTTCCTAGTTGGATTCGTTAACCACTGAGCCACGACGGGAACTCCTTCTACCATTTTTTTTGATGGGGTTATTTTTTTGGAATTAAGCTGCAGGATATGTTTATATATTTTGGGGAGTGATCCTGTGACAGTTGCTTCATTTGCAAATATTTTCTCCCTTTCTGTGGATTATCTTTTCGTTTTGTTTAGGGTTTCCTTTGGTGTACAAAAACTTACAGGTTTAATTAGGTCCCATTTGTTTATTTTTGTTTGTAGTGTCATTGTTCTAGGAGGTGGATCTGAGAAGATACTGCTGTGGTTTATGTCAGAGTGTGTTTGGCCTATGTGTTCTTTCAAGTTTTATAGTATCTGATCTTATATTTAGGTCTTTAATCCATTTCGAATTTATTTTTGTGTATGGTGTTAGGGAGTGTTTTAATTTCATTCTTTTCCATGTGGCTGTCCAGTTTTCCAGCACCACTTACTGAAGGGACTGTCTTTTCTCCATTGTACGTTCTTGTCTCCTTTATCATAGAATAGTTGATCATAGGTGCATGGGTTTAATTCTGGGCTTTCTATCCTGTTCCACTGATCTATATTATTTCTGCTTTTGTGCCAGTACCCTACTGTTTTGATGGCTGTAGCTGAAGTCAGGGAGCCTGATTCCTCCAGCTCCCTTTTTCTTTCTCGAGATAGCTTTGGCTGTTCTGAGTCTTTTGTGCTTCCAAACTAACCTGAAAATATTTTGTTCTAGTTCTGTGAAAAATGTCATTGGTAGTTTGATAAGGACTAGGTTGAATCTGTAAATTGCCTTGGATAGTATAGTCATTTTGACAATGACTTTCAATCCAAGAGCATGGTGTATCTTTCCATCTGTGTGTGTCATCTTCAGTTTCTTTCATCAGCGTCATAGTTTTCAGAGTACAGGTCTTTTGTCTTTTTAGGAAGGTTTATTCCTAGGTATTTTATTCTTTTTGATGTGATAGTAAATGGATGGTTTCACTAATTTCACTTTCTGATCTTTCATTGTTAGTATATAGAAATGCAGTCAATTGGAGTTCCCGTCGTGGCTCAGTGGTTAACGAATCCGACAAGAACCGTGAGGTTGCGGGTTCGATCCCTGGCCTTGCTTAGTGGGTTAAGGATCTGGTGTTGCCGTGAGCTGTGGTGTAGGTTGCAGACAAGGCTCGGATCCCGCGTTGCTGTGGCTGTGGTGAAGGCTGGCAGCTACAGCTCCTGTTAGAGCCCTAGCCTGGGAACCTCCATATGCCGCGGGTGCAGCTCTAGATAAAGGCAAAAAGATAAAAAAAAAAGAAAAGAAAAGAAAAAAAAGAAATGCAGTCAATTGCTTTGCGTTAATTTTGTATCCTGCAACTTTATCAAATTCCTTGATGAACTCTAACAGTTTTTTGGTAGTGTCTTTAGGATTTTCTAGGTACAGTATCATATCTCTGCAAACACTGATAGTTTTACTTCTTCCTTTCCAATTTAGATTCCTTTTATTTTTCTTCTCTGATTGCCATGGCTAAGACTTCCAAAACTATGTTGAGTAATAGTGGCAAGAGCAGGCATCCTTGTCTTGTTCCTGATCTCAGCGGGAATTCTTTCAGCTTTTCGCCATTGAGAATGATGTTAGCTGTGAGTTTGTCATATATGGCCTTTATTATGTTGAGGTAGGTTCCCTCCTTACCCACTTTCTGGTGTTTTTTTTTTTTTTTAATCAGAAATGGGTATTGGATTTTGTCTAAAGCTTTTTCTGGATCTATTGAGAGGATCATATAGTTTTTTTAATGTGGTGTATCACACTGTTTGATTTTCAGATATTGAAAAATCCTGCATACCTGGGATAAATCCCACTTGATGGTGGTGTATAATCCTTTTTATATATTGCTGGATTCGGTTTGCTCGTATTTTGTTGAGGATGTTTGCATCTATGCTCATCAGTGATATTGGCCTGACATTTTTTTATTTTATCTTTATCTGGTTTTGGTCTCAGGGTGATGGTGGCCTCATTTAATGAGTTGGAGAGTGTTCCTTCATCTGCAATTTTTTGGAGTAGTTTCAGAAGGATAGGTGTTAGCTCTTCTCTACAGTTTTGATAGAATTTGCCTGTGAAGCCCCTCATTCAGTAAAGATTGTTTGCTTGTTGGAAGTTTTTTAATCACAGTTTCAATTTCAGTACTTGTGATTGGCCCGTTCAAATTTTCTATTTCAACTTGGTTTAGTCTTGGAAGATTGTACTTTTCTAAGAATTTGTCCATTACTTCTAGGCTGTCCGTTTTATTGGCATATAGTTGCATGTAATAGTCTCTTATGATCCTTTGTATGTATGTTGTGACTTCTTTTTCATTTCTAATTTTGTTGATTTGAGTCCTCTCTCCTTTTTTCGTGATGAGTCTGGCTAAGGGTTTGTTAATTTTGCTGATCTTTTCAAAGAACCAGCTTTCAGTTTCAATGATCTTTTCTCTGGTTTTCTTTGTTTCTATTTCATTTATTTCTGCTCTGATATTTATGATTCCTTTGCTTCTGTTAACTTTGAGTTTTGTCTGTTCTTCTTTCTGCAGTTGCTTGAGGTATAAAGTTGGGTTGTTTGAAGTTTTTCTTATTTCCTGAGGTAGGCTTGTACTGCTATAAACTTCCATCTTAGAACTGCTTTTGCTGTAGCCCTTAGGTTTTGGAGTGTTGTATCTTTGTTGTCATTTGTTTCTAGGTATTTTTTAATTTCCTCTTTGATTTATTCAGTGGTCCATTGGTTGTTTAGTAGCATGTTGTTTAGTCTCCATATGTTTATGTTTTTTTTTTGCAATTTTTTCTTGTTGTTTTCCAGTCGTATAGCATTGTGGTCGGAAAAGATGCTTGATATAATTTCAGTTTTCTTAAAGTTACTAAGGCTTGATTTGTGGCCCAGAATGTGATCTATCCTAGAGAATATTTAGTGTGCACTTGAGAAAAGTGTGTATTCTGCTGCTTTTAGGTGGAATGTTTTGTAAATATTTATGTCCATCTGCTCTAATGCAGTGTTTAAGGCATGTGTTTCCTTGTTGATTTTCTGTTTGGGTGATCTGTCCATTGTAAGTGGAGTGTTAAAATCCCCCGCTATTATTGTGTTATTGTTAATTTCTCCTTTTAAGGTTGTTAGCAGTTGCCTTATATATTGAGGTGATTCTATGTTGGGTGCAATATATTTACAATTGTTATGTCTTCTTCTTGGATTGATCCTTTGATCATTATCTAATGTCCTTCTTTGTCTCTTATAATATTTTTTATTTTCAGGTCTATTTTGTCTGACATGAACATTGCTACTCCAGCTTTCTTTTGATTTCTGTTTGCATTGAATATTTTCTTCCATCTGCTCACTTTCAACTTGTATGTATCCCTAGAACTGAAGTGGGTCTCTTGAAGACAGAATATGTGTGGGTCTTGGTTTTGCATCCATTCAGTCAGTCAGTCTGTGTTTTTTTGGTTAGTGCATTTAGTCCATTTAAGATAATTATTGATATGTATGTTCTTATTGCCATTTTACTCACTATTTTGTATTCGGTTTTGTTGGTCTCTTTTCTTCCCTTCTTCTCTTGTGGTTTGATAACTATCTTTAGTGTTGTGTTTGGATTGCTTTTTCTTACTTGTGTGTATCTATGTTTAGTGTGCAGTTACCATGAAGTTTTGATATAGGAGTATATATACTCCTATATACTCCTAGGCATATATGTGTGTGTGTGTGTATATACACACACACACACACACATATACACAAGATTGCTTTAAATTGTAGGTCTCTTAATTGCAAATGCATCTCCAGTACCCTGCATTTGTACCCTTCTCCTCTCATGATTTCTTGTTTTGTTAGCATGTTTGTGTGTGGATGGTTTCCTAGCTTTACTATATGTATGCCTTTATTTGTGAGCCTTGTCATTTGTAATATTTTCATTTCTAGTTGTAGCCTTTTCTTTTATACCTAAACAAGTTCTTTTAGTATTTGTTGTAAAGCTGGTTGAGTGGTGCTGAATTCTCTTAGCTTTTGCTTGTCTGTAAAGCTTTCGATTTTTCTTCAAATCTGAAGGAGAGCCTTGCTGGGTAGAACAATCTTGGTTGGAGGTCTCTTCCTTTCATCACTTTGAGTATATCATGCCACTCCCTTCTGGCCTACAGAGTATCTGCTGAAAAATCTGCCAATAACCTTATCAGGGTTCCCTTATATGTTATTTGTTTCCTTTCCCTAGCTGCTTTCAGTATTTTCTCTTTGTCTTTAATTTTGGTCACTTTGATTCATATGTATCTCGGGGTGTTCCTCCTTGGGTTTATTTTATATGGTACTTGTTGTGCTTCCTGGATTTGAGTGAGTGCTTCCTTTTCTATTTTAGGGAAGTTTTCAGCTATTATCACTTCATATATTTTTTCTGGCCCTTTCTCTCTCTCTTCTCCTTCTGGCACCCTATAATATGGATGTTGGTGAGTTTAATGTCGTCCCAGAGTTCTCTTTAGCTGTCTTCATTTCTTTTCAGTCTTTTCCCTCTTTTCTGTTCGGCATCAGTGATTTCCACCTGTCTGTCTTCCATCTCACTTATTTGTTCTTCTGCTTCCTGTATTCTGCTGTTGGTTCCTTCTAGCGAATTTTTTTATTTCAGTTATTGTATTTTATATCTCTGCTTGCTTTAACCTTCATATCTTCTATTTCTTTGCTCATTGTTTCTTGCAGTTTATCAATCTTTGCCTCCAGTTTATTTCCAAGATCTTGAATCTAAAGACTTTTTCATCGGAGGTTGGTAATCTCCAGGTCCTTTAGCTGCTTTTCTTTATTTTTTTTCTTGTTCCTTTATCTGAGTCATAATTCTCTGCCTTTTCATTTTGTATAGATTTTTGGTGCGGTCTCCTTTAAAAAAATTTTTTTATTATAGTTGCTTTACAGTGTTTGTCAATTTCTGCTGTACAGCAAAGTGACCCAGTTATTCATTTATATACATTTTTTTCACATTAATCTCCATCATTTTCCATCACAAGTGATCAGACATAGTTCCCTGTGCTATACAGCAAGATCTCATTGCTTATCCATTTCAGATCCAGTAATTTGCATCAACTAATCCCAAACGCCCAGTCCCCCTCCTCCCCCTTCCCCTTGGTAACCACACGTCTACTCTCCATGTCCATGAGTTTGTTGCTTTTCTGTAGATAGGTTCATTTGGGTCATATATTAGATTCCAGATATAAGTGATATCATATGGTATTTGTCTTTCTTGTTCTGACTTACTTCACTTAGTATGAGAATCTCCAGTTCCATCCATGTTGCTACAAATGTGGTATTATTTTGTTCTTTTTATGGCTGAATAATATTCCATTCTGTATATGTACCATATCTTCCTAATCCATTCATCTGTTGTTGGACATTTAGGTTGTTTCCGTGTTTTGGCTATTGTTAATAGTGCTGCAATTAGCAGAGGGCTGCATGTATCTTATTCAGTGAAAGATTTTTCTGGATATATGCCTAGGAGTGTAATTTCTGGGTCATATGGTAGATTTATATTTAGTTTTCTGAGGTACCTCTATACTGTTTTCCATAGTGGTTGTTGGTTTCCTTTTTGCAGACAGTAGGTTGTAGCCTCTCTTGTTTTCTGATGTCTAACCACCTTATGGCTGAAGTTGGTACAGGGGCTTGCTGCAAGCTTCCTGATAGGAGGGACTGGTGCCTGCCCACTGGGAAGCAGATCTGGTCCTTATCCCTCTGGTGGGTGAGTCTTTGTCTCTGGGTGTGATTAGAGTTGGCTCTGTGTCTGGGTGGTCTTAAGGCAATCTGTTTGCTGATGAGTGGGGCTATGTTCCAGTTCATTATTTGATCTGGGGCTTCTCAGCCCTGATATGTGGGACCAGATTTTTCCAAAATGGCTACCTCTATAGGAGTTCATGCTGATGATTATTCCTGAGACGTTTAACTCCAGTGTCCTTCCCCCCAACCAGCCAAAGTCACCCCCTGTTTTCCCAGGAGATCCTCCAAAAACCGCAGGCAGGTCTGACTTAGATTCCTATGGAGTCTCTGCTTTGCCCTGGGCCCCAGTGCACACAGAAGCCTGTGTGCGCCTTTGAATAGTGGAGTCTCCATTTCCCCCAGTCCCACGGAGCTCCTGCACACAAGCTCCACTGGCCCTCAATGTCAAATGCTCGGGGGCTCCTCCTCCCAATGCCAGATCCCCAGGTGTGGGAACCTGACATGGGGCTCAGAACTCTCACTCCTGTGGGTGAGTCTCTGTAATACAGTTACTTTCCAATCTGGTGGGTATGGTGTTGCTTATAGTGTGTAATCACCCCTCCTACCTTCTGGATGTGGCCTTCTCTTTGTCCTCTGGAGTAGGATATCTTTTTAGTAATTTCCAGTGTATTTCATTGAAGGGAGTTCAACAGTTGGTTGTAACTTTGTTGTTATGAGAGAAGGTGAGCTCCAGTCCTTCTACTCTGCCATCTTAATCCCATCTCCTCTTCAGCATTTGTTGTTTGTAGACTTTTTGATAATAGCTATTCTGATCAGTGTGAGGTCATACCTCGCTGTGGTTTTGTTTTGCATTTCTCTATTAGTGATGTTCAGAATCTTTTCACGTGCCTGTTAGCCATTCGTATGCCTTCTTTGCAGAAATGTCTGTTTAAATATTCTGTCTGTTTTTTGATTGGGTTGTTTGTTTTTGTTGGGGTTTTTTATTTGACATTTGAGCTGTTTGTATATTTTGAATATCAAGTGCTTGTCATTTGTATTATTTGCAAATATTTCCTCCCATTCCATAGGTTGTGTTTTTGTTTTGTTGATGATTTCCTTTGCTGTGCAAATGCTTTTAAGTTTGATTAGGTCTCATTTGTTTATTTTGACTTTTATTTCTTTTGCCTTGGGAGACTGATCTAAGAAAATATTGCTGTGATTTATGTCAGAGAACGTTTTACCTATGTTCTCTTCTAGGAATTTTATGTTATCATTTCTTATATTTGGTTCTTTAAACCATTTTGAGTTTATTTTTGTATATAGTATGAGTGAGTGTTCTAATTTCATTAGGTGTGGTTGTCCAGCTTTTCGGACAGCAATTACTGAAGAGCCTGTCTTTTCTTAATTGTATATTTTTGCTTCCCTTCTCAAAGGTTAATTGGCTGTAGGTGTTCAGGTTTAGCTCTGGGCTCTCTCTCCTCTTCCATTTATCTGTGTAGTCTCTTTTTGTGCCTGTACCATGCTGTCCCAATTACTGTAGCTTTGTAGTACAGTCTGAAGTCTGGGAGGGTTATGCCTCCTGTGTTGTTGTTTTTCTTCCAAATTGCTTTGACAATTGTGTCCTTTTTTTTTAGATTCCACATATAAGTACAACACATTCTCTAACACTGCCGCGATGTGATTAGCACATTTGGGAAATTCAACAAAGATTCTGTAATAATAGTTGATCATTGTTCTGCAGTATTCACTGCAGGGTATTCTTAGGCTCAGCTATGCTTTTTGATGTGTAGAACACCATGGGCCACATTCATACCAGACACACTCAGAAGGACATGGGGCAGGAACACAGCCAGTGGCAGAGGCAGAGCATGGTTTAGGGGCCCAGAAGAAGAGTTGCAGCAGATGGTGCTACAACTGCCTAGCCTTACAAGCCTCATGCCCTCCAGTATGAAGTCAGAGAGGCAAGAGTCCCCATTGTGGCTCAGTGGTTAACGAATCTGACTAGTATCCATGAGGACATGGATTTGATCCCTGGCCTCGCTCAGTGGGTTAAGGATCCAGCATTGCTGTGAGCTGTGGTGTAGGTCAGACTTGGCTTGGATCCCAAGTTGCTGAGGCTGTGGTGTAGGCTGGCAGCTGTAACTCCGATTCGACCCCTAGCCTGGGAACCTCCATATGCCACAGGTACGGCCCTAAAAAGAAAAAAGACCAAAAAAAAAAAAAACACAAGTCAAAGAGGCAGAGCTCCCAGGCCCACAGGAGACATGCTTATTCCCAGAGGTATTGCACGTAGGGGAGCGCAAGTGACAAGATTCAGCAGGTGTTCACAGACCTCCAGTCAGGTGCCATTTGCCCATCAGAGGTCATTTTTACTTTAAATGTTGTCCGTGACACATGACTGTCAGCTTTGTAGAGTCAGAAAGTACAACATAGGTCACATTCGTATGCAAAAAGTGAAGGGGTTTTGTTACTCTGCTATCTGTAACAGTCCGTTTTGAGGTTTTGCCAGCTGCCCCAGTACTGCCCTTTCTAGCAACCTTTTTTTCCATCTAGCATCATGTGTTGTGTTTAGTCATATCTCTTTAGTTTCCTTTCATCTGTAACAGTACCTTAGCTTTTGTCTTTTAGGGCCTTGCTATCTTTGAAGAGTACAGGCCAGCTGATGGGTAGTCCATTTCACGGTTTCCTTGTGATTGCATTCAGGATGTGCGCTCTGGCACTGATGCCGTGCCCTCCTCAGTGCACCCTCAGGAGGCACAGGATGTTGGCTTGTCCCAGTGCCGGTGGTGGTATCTTTAACCATTTGGTTAAGATGATGTCCACCAGGGTCTTAGAGTACTGTAAAGACCACTTTTTCTCTTTGTGATTAATAAAAAACTGGTAGAGGTGATTCATGGAGACTGCGTGACAGTCCTGTCTCTCAACAAACTTTCATTTACTTATTTTAGTCTCCATTGAAGGTTCTTGTCTGACTCAGTTTTTATTGTAATATTGCCAAATGGTGCTATTTGAGCTCAACCATTCTTCCTACTCTGTCATTACTTAACGGTCTCACATTTTTTTTTGTTTTTTTTGGCCCCGCCCATGGCATATGGCGGTTCTGTGGCCAGGGACTGAGCCCGCGCCACAGTAGTGACAATGCCGAATCCTTAATCCACTTAGCCACCAGGAAACTCTCTTGGTCTCATTTTTTTTTTAAGTACTTTTTAAATACCCATAGCTGTGCTCCTCAATGAAGTAGGCTGGCTTTCTGTATCTTCCTTATACCAAATTACTGAGAATTAAAACATCGAAATAGAATTAGGTTTTTTAATCTGAAAGTAAGAAAAAAAAATCCTCTTAGATTAGGGACATTTTGACATACCTGACAAAGGACAAAAGGAGGGATTGTTGTGACGGGGAGCCCTGGACAGCTGCTCCCATCTCTGCCTGCCTGGGCAAGCATGGTGACATAGGAGGGTCGTCCAAGAAGGTGAGAGGGAAAGCAGTGTGTATAATGTCAGGTCACTGAATGACTTGAAGGGTCTCTTTTCAACCATTTCCAAATGGTTGTAAAAAGAGCCAGGTCACAAAGGTTCTACGTTATGAACATCGAGTAACTTGTTAAGTACTATGCCAGTAAAATTATCATGTAAATAGTTTTCAGTTAAATGCATTAGGGAGTTGGACTTTGAAGACCAAATATCTTTTTTTTTTTCTTTTAGGGCTGCATCCATGGCATATGGAAATTCCCAGGCTAGTGGTCAAATCTAAGCCATGCCTGCGACCTACCCCACAGCTCAGGGTAACACTGGATCCTTAACCCACTGAATAAGGCCAGGGATCGAACCTGAGTCCTCATGGATACTAGTTGGGTTCATTACCACTGAGCCATGATGGAAACTCCCCCAAATATCATTCGAAGTCACAATATAAAACATTACTCCAAAGAATGTTTATGTCTCTAGGTGACATGTTGAGCTACCCACCCCCCCCAGAACAAAACCAGTTAATAAAGATTTTATTTGTTTGGGTCAGCTTGTTTTGGTTGCAAGAAACATCTTTGCCACTTTTAGTGGTTTCTCCTGCTGCATTTATACACTAATGGTTCTTTGCAGGATGCATAAACAGCATGGTACTCGTTACTCTTTTTTTTTTTTTTTTTTTTTTTGTCTTTTTGCCTTTATCTAGAGCTGCACCCGCGGCATATGGAGGTTCCCAGGCTAGGGCTCTAACAGGAGCTGTAGCCGCCGGCCTTCGCCACAGCCACAGCAACGCGGGATCCGAGCCGCGTCTGCAACCTACACCACAGCTCACGGCAACGCCGGATCCTTAACCCACTGAGCAAGGCCAGGGATCGAACCCGCAACCTCATGGTTCTTAGTCGGATTCGTTAACCACTGAGCCATGAAGGGAACTACCTCCTTACTCTTTTCAATTTTAGTTTTCATTTAAAAACTCCTTTTAAGTGTGTGGCATGTAAACCTCTTGCTTCGTGCTTGCCTGACGTTTTTATCTCATTGTTTTGTAGGTACCTCCTATTTAACAGACATTGTGTGGTGGGCAGGAACAATTGCAAGTAAGTACCCTGTGTGGTGAAAAGCTTTGTCTTCTTACTTAAGATCAGTCATTTGACTGGCAAGGGTGGATGCAGGGAGTGGGCTGAGCTTGTTAGCTCATTCCCTGGAATGAGGACCAGGAGGTTGGCAGGCAGTGGAAAGATATGGCAAAAAGTTCCTGCCACCTGTAGTAAGCACTGCATTTTGTCCAGGTCATACTGAGCTGGGTCTAAGGAAAACACAGCTCCTGCTTCCTCATTTGTAGCTGGGCCGTGGGCATTTGGTGACCGTTTGCTGAACACAATTGGTTTTACAAAGGAAAGTTTCTTTGCTCAACCTTAAGTGCCAGATCAGAGGTCATGGGCTATATCAGAAAAATAATAACATTAGAGTTCAGAATTTTAGACACATAAGGAAAAATTGTGTTAGATTTTTCAGAAATATCTTGAGGTGTGTTTGTCACACACCCATGGCATATGGAGGTTCCCAGGCTAGGGGTCGAATTGGAGCTGTAGCCGCTGGCCTACACCACAGCCACAGCAACGCCAGATCCTTAACCCACAGAGCAAGGCCAGGGATTGAACCTGTGTTCTCATGGATACTAGTCAGATTTGTTTCCGCTGAGCCACGATGGGAACTCCACACACGTTGTCTTTTAGGCAAGAAATTTTCTAGCAGATGTTGTTCATTGAAAAACTCAAGTTCAGGCTCTATCTCGATGCAGCCACAGGCACAGGCCTGTGCGGGCAGCAGTGTTTCCACTGGAGTTGCCATCAGAGTGTCACTGGAATAGATCTCAGGCCATGTGAAGGGACATGGAAAGCCCTCACAACCTGCCTTAAAACAGGGATGTGCTATAAGGAGAGTGGAAACATTCTCTGTGTTGCGCCCACTGTCGGCCACTACCCGTCAGACTGGGAGTTTCCATAGAGCATTGAAATTCCTCCCTTGACAGATTGGACCAGTGACTCTGGAGCCTCTCTCCTCTGCCCTCGGGGCTCAAACAAGCAAGACTTCCTTCCTCGCTGGTAATGGAGAAGAAGTAACCCCTTCAGAGCAGAGTCTTACAAAGTTTAACTCTGTGATGAATGCTCAAAGAGAGTTTTGTCATTGCAGTGATATCCTTATGATTCTCTTGACAGTGGCTGTTGGCCAGATTGGAAACTTCCTGGCTTACACGGCGGTCCCCACGGTCCTGGTGACTCCTCTTGGTGCCCTTGGAGTGCCGTTCGGGTGAGAGCTGGGGTTCTGTTTTGGTGTTTAATGCATAGTTTAGGGATATGGAAACTTTTTTATTTTATTTATTTTTGTCTTTTTTGGGCCACACCCGTGGCCTATGGAAGTTCCCAGGCTAGAGTTCGAATCAGAGCTGCAGCTTCCGGCCTGCACCACAGCCACAGCAACTTAGGATCTGAGCTGCATCTGTGACCTACACTGCAGCTCACAGCAATGCTGGATCCTTAGCTCACTGAGCGAGACCAGGGATCAAACCTCCATCGTCATGGATACTAGTCGGGTTCGTTACCACTGAGCCACAACAGGAACTCTGAAAACTTTTCATTGTAAATGTTTCTGTTAAAAATCATAAAAGTAAAATTGTAACTGAAGATAGGTCTTCAGTATTATACATCACATGGCTTAATTTTATCCCTTCCGATTTACTTGTGTGAATTATTAACTCTGTCTTCAGCATAGGCTTTAGTATATTTCACATCCTAACCTATTCTTGGATATCAGTGAATGTGATGCCATCACTCTCCTGGTGTTTGCTCTGGAAGACTTACTTCCTAGAGATTGGAGTCTTCCCAGCTCCTTGGCAAGTGATTCTGAGAAATCAGTAAGCAAAACTCGTCCATTGGTGTTTTATTTGGGTACCTGGCATTCCCTGCAGGATGCTGTACAGTCCCTCACCCCAGGAAATTGTGGAGGTTGGGACAGAGGACACGTGGGCTCCAAAGGGTGTGATTCCTCTTGTGAACCTATTTATGTTGTTTTACCTTTGAAGAAAGCATTAATAAACAGAGGGAGGACAGAAGCGAGATAGAATCCACGTTTCTAACTGATTGATTGCATTGGTATTCTGCTGTGTTCTAGACAGACCTCCGGATCCTTGCAGAGGAGTGTGTCTGTGGTGGATGTATTGGGTGCATCTAATTGTGTACCTTAAATTCACTTGGACTTTAAGGTTCTGTGGCCTAAAAAGCACAAAGAAGTTTTGCACACGTGAACCTTTGAGGATGTGTTTGTAGCACATTGTTCTAATCTAGACATATGCCTAATATCACATGTGGCTTAACATCATTTGGCACTTTGGATGGTCCTGAGGAGCTTGGATTCATGGTTGGGGCTCTCACTGGGGAGTCACCACTTCAGCTTCTCAGAGCCCAACCTCACTCTCTGTTTCCTGAAAAATAATCAGGCAAATAAACCATCCAACCCTGTGACCTTTGTACATTCAATGTGCATGTATTAAAAGGCCTTGCTCCTTGCTTGATTAATTGCAAAGAACTGTCTGTTCTCATGGACTTTGATAATTATATCTCCTCACCAGAAATGTTCACAGCTCCAAGGCTTTGGGAGATATTTCCCAAAGAAATGTGTGAGATGGCATTATGGATAAAAGAGTGCTTTCAACTAAGGATCTCAATGAAAGATTTTTTTGAAAAAGAAAATTAAAATTAGTTTTGAAAAAATAAAGATATCAGTATATAGGTACATATGTGTACGTATATCTTTTTTAAAAATTCGACTCTTTTTTTTTTTTTTTTTTTGCTTTTTTAGGGCTGCACCTACAATATATTGAAGTTCCCAGGCAAAGAGTCAAATCAGAGCTACTGCTGCTGGCCCAAGCCACAGCCGCAGCAACTTGGGATCCAAGCCACGTCTGCAACCCACATCACAGATCATGGCAACACTGGATCCTTAACCCACTGGGGGAGGCCAGGGATCAAACCTGCATTCTCATGAATATTATTTAGGTTCGTTACCACTGAGCCACAACAGGAACTCCCAGAAATGGGATGAGGTTGCTAGAATTACAAAGAGAAAGAAATTTTAAAAAAAGTGACAGCTAGAAAAAGATGTTTATGTAGCAGTGAAAGAGAATGGAGAGCCCCCAACTAGATCCACTTTCAATGCAGTGGTTTAATATATAATAAAGTAATCAATGTATAATATGGTACTTTTAAAGAAATTAAAAAAAAATTTATTTGGAATTAGTTTCCAAATTACAGAAAACTTAAAAGGTTAAGAATAATCAAAGCAGCGTCCATGTACCCCTCACCCAGACAGATTGATCGGCCTTCTTTCCCACTTACTTCATCATTTCATTTCTCTATATCAGTGTTTTTTAAACTTGATGCTATTGATATTTGGAGCCAGATTATTCCGTTTTGGGAGCTGACCTCTGCTTTGCATGGTGTTTCGCAGCATCCATGGACTCCACCCAGCAGATGCAGTAACTCCCCTCCCCAAAATGTCTCCAGACATAAGCGAGTGTCCCTTTGTGGGGCACATCACCCCTGGTTGAAAAGCACTGTCCTGGTCTGAATGTGGTGTTTGTTTTGTTTTTTGGACTTTTTTGATCCATATGAGAATGGTTACATAGATCATGATCCTTTACCCTTAAACACTTTGACTTGTGTTTCCTAAGACTAGGCATCCTCTTCATAACAGTAGTATAGTCCTCAATTTTGGGAAATTTAACATTGTTATAAGAAATGTATCTTTTAGAGTTCCCATCGTGGCACAGCAGAAACGAATCCGACTAGGAACTGTGAGGTTGTGGGTTTGATCCCTGGCCTTGCTCAGTGGGTTAAGGATCCTGCATTACCCTGAGCTGTGGTGTAGGTCACAGACACTGCTCGGATCTGGTGTTGCTGCAGCTGTGGCATAGGCTGGCGGCTGTAGCTCCAATTAGACCCCTAGCCTGGGAACCTCCATATGTCGTGGATGCGGCCCAAAAAAGCAAAAGGAAGGAAGGAAGAAATGTATCTTTCTAATCTGCCTTCCCTATTCCAATTTTCTTAATTGCCCCATTATGCTGTTATTCTAAATCATTATCCTTTATACCATTGTTTTTCCTTCTAGGGCAAGATCCAATTTAGTATCAGGAGCTGCATTCAGTTGTCCTATCTCCAATTTAAAAGAGAGGGGTTTTGGAGTTCCTGTCGTGGCTCAGTGGTTAATGAATCCGACCAGGAACCATGAGGTTGCGGGTTCGATCCCTGACCTTGCTCAGTGGGTTAAGGATCCGGCATTGTCGTGAGCTGTGGTGTAGGTCGCAGACGCGGCTTGAATCCCGTGTTGCTGTGGCTGTGGCGAAGGCCGGCGGCCGCAGCTCCAATCGGACCCCTAGCCTGGGAACCTCCATATGCCCCGAGTGCGGCCCTAGAAAAGGCAAAAAAAAAAAAAAAAAAGAGAGAGAGGGGTTTTTTGGTGGTGGTGGGGTTGTTTGTTTTGTTTTAATAACTAGACTTTGGAAAACTGGTAAACACTTTATAGGAACATCAGTTTAAATCCTAATCATAGCATCATCAAAATATGATCTAGATGAATTAAGCGTTATATACAGGGTGGTCATCAAGTGTGAAATAGACACATATACAACATTGTGTGGTTTGTTGATAGTACATTCAGTGCCTGATTTTTTTTGTGATGACATTATGTGATATGTTGATGTGTGTGTCCCACTCATTAATGCAGAGTGTTGTCAAACTGCAGTGAACCCAGTAGGTTAACTAGCATCTCCATTGATACCTACCCAAGTATCTGTGTCATGTAGCTACATATAATTTATGTCTCTAATTTTTTTCTTTTTGCCTTTTTTTGTCTTTTTAGGGCCACACCCGCGGCATGTGGAGGTTCCCAGGCTAGCCGCCAGCCTACACCACAGCCACAGCAATGCGGGATCCGAGCCACGTCTACGACCTACACCACAGCTCACGACAACGCTGGATCCTTAACCCACTGAGTGAGGCCAGGGATCGAACCCGCAACCTCATGGCTCCTAGTCAGATTCGTTTCTGCTAAGCCACGACGGGAACTCCATCTCTAATTTTCACTGAACAAATCTTCATCGCCAGTACACCCCAGGATAAGTCACGCTGAGATTTGTAAAAGAGGAAAAAAAAAGTTTAGCTATGTACTTGGAGTTTATAGCCCAAGTATATGAAAAAACTAATGTGTTTCAGATTATAGAAGGATAAGAAGTTTCAAACATTTGAAGCCATAAAAATGAAAAAGGTGGAGTTCCTGCTGTGGTGCAGTGGGTTAAGAATCTGACTGCAGTGGTTTGGGTTGCTATGGAGGCGTGGGTTTGATCTGTGGCTGGCCCAGTGGGTAAAGGACCTGGCATTGCTACAGCTGTGTCATAGGTCGAAGCGGCAGCACCGGTCACAGCTGACCCTTGGATTCAGTCCCTAGCCTAGGAGCTTCCGTATGCCGAGGGTGTGACCATTGAAAAAGAAAGAAAAGTTTAATTTTCTACAATCAATAAAACATAAAGTAAGTTGGATGGAAAAAAGATTTCAACAAATATGACAATAAGTAAAGTGATGATGTAAAGAATATCTTAAATTGACCAAAAATTAATTAGGGAAATTAATTCCACAATGTTAAACCTCATTTTCAAAAAAAGGCACTAATCAAACAAATCTAATAAACACCACATATATATAAAATTAAAACATCACACTGTAATGATTCACTAAATACAGAAGAAAATAGTAAGTAAAGAATAAGGAACAAAAAAGACATGGAAGAGTCCCCATCATGGCTCAGTGGGAACGAATCTAGCATGCGTGAGGACGCAGGTTTGATCCCTGGCCTCGCTCAGTGGGTTAAGGATCCACAGTTGCTGTGGCTGTGGTGTAGGCCAGCAGCTACAGCTCCGATTCGATCCCTAGCCTGCGAACTTCCATATTCTGCGGTGCAGCCCTAAAAAGACGAAAACACAAATGAGGTAAGTATGTGCGAAGGTATAGAGAAAAGGGAACCCTTGCACACTCCTTGTGCACTGTTTGATTCTTCATTCATCCGTTAGTGAATGTCTTGAGTTGCCTCCACATTTTAGCTTTTGTGAATAATACTGCTATGAACTTGAGTATACAGATTTCTCTTCAAGACCTTGCTGTCAGCTATGCAGCACACTTTTTGTTTCCTATTACTATACATTCATTAAAATAATTTCTTGACCTTCTCTCGGCATTAAGTTTTTTCCTTCTCTCCCTATTGCCTTTTCTCTTCTCTTCTTTTCTATTATCTTTTGTTTTCTATTTGTAATGGTCACATATGGAAGTTCCTGGCCTAGGGGTTGAATTGGAGCTGCAGCTGCCGGCCTGTGTCACAGTGACAGCAATGCTAGATCTCTGCAGCCTAGCTGCAGCTTGTGACAACACGGGATCCTTAACCACTGAGCTAAGCCAGGGTTTGAACCTGCATCCTCATGGGTACTAGTTGGGTTCTTAACCTGCTGAGCCACAACAGGAACTCCTATCGCCTTTTCTTTATTACACAGCTCCTAACTTCACCCTCCCAACCCTGCCCCACTCCCCAACAACCCCTGCAGTAAGGATGCTGCTCCTCTGTATCGTCGCCCTGATGCTGACATGTACCTGGTGCCTCTACCTCAGGCCAGCTCTCTGGGTAGATGTGTGATTAGTTCTGTAGATTATTTAACCTAGGGGGTGGCCAGCTCTTTCTGCAAAGGGCCAGGCAGTAAATATTTGAGATGTGGTAGGCCCTGTGGTCTCTTTTGTAGCTGCTCACCTCTACCACTGTGGTGAAGTAGCCACAGACCAGACTACCTGTGTGGACCCGGCTGTGATCCAATAAAATGTTATTTACAAAAACAGGTGGAGGGCTGGATGGGGCCTTCAGCTATAGTCTGTTGACTCTTGATTTAAGTCAAAAAGCTTGTGTATGTTTTTCACTTAATCTCAGCTCAGAAGGTAGCAGGCGCTCGTCACTGCAGTGCAGGAGGAGTGAGGAGGAAAGGTCTTACGTATAGACAGTTGGTGATTTCCTCCCCAAGCCTGGCGAGGCTTGTTGGGGATATGTCCCTGTTCTAGCTGCCCTGGGTTTGCATTCAAGCGGGAGTGGGCTAGTTCTCCGTGTGTTACTCAAAAGGTAAGCAGTTGCCCAGATCATTTCTTCCTGTGTCCTTAAATGACATGATGCTTTACTGACCGTGTGTCTTGTGTCTTTAAACTTGATGCCCTAACATCTGCCCTACACACGCGTGCCACCTACACCTTGTTCTGGACAATCTAGTAGTGTGCCTGCGTCACTTTGCCTTGGCCTCTGTGTCCCCTGGCACCCCTCTGCCCCTTAGGAGTTCTTCCCTTGCTCAGGCGTGCATTTCATATCTAAGCCAATAGACCCAGAACCCACGCCCCAGCTACCTCCTTTAGCAGACTCTCTCACTCCTGCCCACTTCCCCGCCTGCCCTCATCTCCCCACGATCAGATAACAACCAGCTTGGGACAGCCGCCCCCCCGCCCCCGCATGCCCAAAAGCACACTAAATTGCTTACGCTGCCTCCCACATTCCTTCCCTCACAAACCACAGTAAAGACTCTGGCCACAGTCCCCCACACCCCCACCCAGTGCCTCCTTGCTCATCGTGGTGCTTCCCTTCACGGTCCTGCCTGGGGTGCTCTGACCCCTCATCTTGGAAACTGAATAATAAACTCTTTTTTCAATGGCAGCTGTTTACTGATCTGTCGGCCTTACTAGTCCTCAGATTTTCTGTTAAATGCTCGATAACAGTAGTTTAACTTGTCCTCCAGAATAAGACTAAGAGATGAATGAGAGATGAGTGGGTTGCATGGTCCAGCATCACTGCTGCCTCTTTCATTCATGCATGGCAGCCCCTTCCCTGCTTGGCGTAGGCTCACCCATCATCCCAGCCTGACTCCAGGCCACCTCTTGTTCTCAGCGCCTCCCCCTTGTCTGGTTTCCACCTTTCACGCAGCTATAAATAGTGCCTTAATTTGAAGTCCAGTTTTGTATTCTTATATCCTGTGTGGTTTCTTTCAGTGATGTTGCTTATTTTCCCGGCTACACTGCCCAGGCTTGTGGAGGAGCAGGCTGTCTAGGGCCAGAGACACAAAGTGGTCCATGGCTTCAACTTTTGTTGGCTTTGTAGCCTTGGGTTCAAGGCTGATCCTTTCTGAGGCTGTTTCCTTATATGTGAAATGAGGATGCATGGAAATAGTCTTGTATATCACATATGCAAGTCTGGTGTACCCTCCCCATGGATGTTCATGTTCCCTGAGTGCCTTTGGCATAGATACCAGCAAAATGACAAAGACCAATCTCATGATTTAGAAGAAGTCCAAGTTTCCCAGTTCAAATTATATACTGATGTTATACAGGAAAATAAGAAACATTATTACCAGCCTTAAAAATATAGATATTGGAGTTCCCGTCGTGGCTCAGCAGAAACGAATCTGACTAGGAACCATGAGGTTGCGGGTTTGATCCCTGGACTTGCTCAGTGGGTTAAGGATCCGGCATTGCCATGAGCTGTGGTGTAGGTTGCAGACACAGCTTGGATCCCACGTTGCTGTGGCTGTGGTATAGGCCGGCAGCTGTAGCTCCAATTAGACCCCCAGCCTGGGAACCTCCACATCCTGCAGGTGAGGTCCTAAAATGACCAAAGACAAAAAAAAAAAAAAAAAAAAGGGAATATAGATATTTTAAGAGAAATGCTTTTTTTTGCTTAAAAAAAGTAATGTGATCACATTTTAAAAGTTTCCATATTCAAGAAGAGAAAAAGAAACCCATACGTCTGCCATAATGCAATTACTGTGAGCTTTTTTATTTTTTCTTATTTTCTCTATTTTAACTTAAATGTTTTGATCGTGAATTGCTTATAATTATTTTAACAGTTTTCATATCCTACTTCCCTACTTAACGTAGTTCTTTTGGCCTGTTTGTTTTTATTTTTTATTTATTTATTTATGTATTATTTATTTGGCCTTATCTTACGGCCGCACCTGTGGCATGTGGAGGTTCCCAGGCTAGGGGTCTAACAGGAGCTGTAGCCTCCGGCCTTTGCCACGGCCACAGCAACGCGGGATCCAAGCCGCGTCTGCAACCTACACCACAGCTCACAGCAACGCTGGATCCTTAACCCACTGGGCAAGGCTAGGGATCGAACCCGCAACCTCATGGTTCTTAGTCGGATTCGTTAACCACTGAGTCATGATGGGAACTCCTGGCCTGTTTGTTTTTAAAAATATTTAGGCAACATTTTTATTTTTGGTCAGTCATAAAACTTATTTTTCTACCCTGGTATATTTCATATCTACTGAAATAGTATAACATAGTGGTATGAGTTGAATATCATTAATGATGTACTGGAATTGGTATGAAAATCATATTTCTATTGAATTGAGTTCTCTGGTGGGCTGAGGATCTGGCACTGTCACTGCTGTGGTGCTGGTTGGATTCCTGGCCCAGGACTTTCTGCATGCTGTGTGCGGGGCCAAAAGAAAAGAGAGAAATTGCAACTTTAATAAATTCTTTCTGCTCTTAAAAACTAAATTAAAAATAAAATGTGACTATAAAGAAAATGTAGCTTTAATAAAAAGCTGCAATTAGTAGAAACATCAGATAGTTTGATTAACTCTTCAGTGATTTTTTTTTTTTATTTTAAAATTGAAGGTCCATTTTAGCTTCTTACCTTCTGAAAGAAAAGCTCAACATCTTGGGCAAGCTGGGGTGTCTGCTAAGCTGTGCGGGTTCTGTCGTGCTGATTATCCACTCCCCGAAATCCGAGAGTGTGACCACTCAGGCTGAGCTGGAGGAGAAGCTGACCAACCCAGGTAACTTGGGACCGCGTTGCCAGAGAGCTTGCCGCCTCCAGCGTGGCCCCCTGCGTGGAGCTGCACCCTCTGCCCGGCTGTGGTCTGTCCTCCGGCCCCTTGGTTCCTCTTCACTTACCACCAAGCCTCTGCCTGGGGCCTGCTGTCCTGGTCCCTCTGCTGCCTCCTGGAACCCAGACCTTGTGCACTGATGCCATCCCCTTCCACCCGCCTCCATGGCAACTGGTCCTTGGCCCCTCCGGTCTCGCTCCCACATTGTTCCCACGTTCCTGCTGTCCATGAAGCAGACACCAGTCCTGCAGGGTTGGCCCTAGGCCGCCCCACTCAGGACCACCATGTGCCTGGGCCTTCTCCACGAATCTCTTGGATGTGGAACTCTTTGAGAGCCTAGTCCTAATTTCAGTTCATCTTAGAGCCCTCTCAGACCCGTATGTGTGTTTAGCAAGTATTTTTGACATAATTTCTATCTTTTGTTTTTTTTTTGATAAGTGCAATCACCCCTCCAAGTCTCACACCTTCACCGTGAGAGAAAACCAAGCTATTGCATACTCATGCCCAGCTGCTTTTCCCAGAAAGCAGCCTGCACCCTTGCATTCCAACCACTTCTGATTTTTTCATAACCAGCTTGCACCTGGGCAGTATTTTCCATGTGCCCAGCTGGTCTCTGTCCTCCACTACCCCATCCCCCATTCACAGGTCAGGCTCCCAGGCAGCTTTTAGCTGTAGCGTTTTCCTGAATCCTCGCCCGCAGCAGAGCCCCATAGTTCTTTTCCTTACCCTTGGGGAAGAGGGGACTCCCATCACCTGCTCGCTGGTCCGCAGGCTGTTCCCAGGCCTAGTGCCTAGCACCGTCTTTACAATCAGGGAACGAAATTCAGGGGAAATACAGCTTCCTTGTGCTTATACTAGCAGCCAACATTTTTTCACTTTCCTGTCCAAGGCAACATTCCGAAGTTGTGAGAACAGGATGATATTTCATTGTGTGGAACTGTCTGCACATCGCAGGGCCCCTGGCCTCTGCCCACTGTGTGCAGCCCCCAGCCCCTGCAACAGCCACAGATACTCCCACAGTTTTCTTATATGTTCTTTCAGACCCCACGTCTCCCCCAACCAATTCCTCAAGCATCTGTGTTGACATTTAGTGTTATGAAAATATTACTAATTGAAAGTACTGTTTTATTGACATGTAATCCTGTAGGAGCTATGAATGTTTTAATGGTGAAAATAATGATAGGAATCATGTTCATGGCTTGAGCTCAGTGGATCTGGTAAAGTCCATCCAGAGCGGTGGGGTGTCATGACAACAGTAGCAGGGGCAGGGGCGGGATGCATAGTGTGGGCTGCTCTGCTGCCTGCCTCCCTCCCACCCCACGTAACTCTGCGCCCTCTGTCTTGCAGTGTTCGTGGGCTATCTGTGCATCGTGCTGCTCATGCTGCTGCTGCTCATCTTCTGGATCGCGCCGGCCCACGGGCCCACCAACATCATGGTCTACATCAGCATCTGCTCCTTGCTGGGGAGTTTCACTGTGCCTTCCACCAAGGGCATCGGGCTGGCAGCCCAAGACATCTTCCACAACAACCCGTCTAGCCAGCGGGCCCTCTGCCTCTGCCTGGTGCTCCTGGCTGTGCTTGGCTGCAGCATCATCGTCCAGTTCAGGTACATCAACAAGGCGCTCGAGTGCTTCGACTCCTCCGTTTTTGGGGCCATCTACTACGTTGTGTTCACCACGCTGGTCTTGCTGGCCTCAGCCATCCTCTTCCGGGAGTGGAGCAACGTGGGTCTGGTGGACTTCTTGGGCATGGCCTGTGGGTTCACCACTGTCTCTGTCGGGATTGTGCTCATACAGGTGTTCAAAGAGTTCAACTTCAACCTTGGGGAGATGAACAAATCTAATGTGAAAACAGACTAGGACATAATGGGTTGGATGGCTTGAGGAATAGGAAGTGGATGTGGTTTCTGGTCCTGACTTGATGTGACGTAGAAGAGACTGTAAGTGGCAGGTGGCAGAGTTGCCTGTGTGTTAATGGGTGGGCTGGTGGAGAGTGCAGACCTATCGCTTAGCGCCAGGGGGGAGCCCAGCCCTCTGTACTCTGCTCAGGGGTTGCCTGGGCGTCATCTCTCTCTGATGAGAGGAATCTCATGTTCATTGCCATTAACCTGGAAGCTTTCATGAATACTCTTTGCTTTTAAAACATTTCAACGTTATTTAAATAGAAAATAAAGACGGGCCTTTTCTGGTTAGTCTTTGCCAGGGAACAGATACCCTTACTTAGAAGCTTACTTTGGAAATGGGAGAGGTTGTTGTCTCGAAGACTGACCCTACAGTAAATGTGTCTGTAGTTTTTTTACTTTGCATTAAGCATGTATAACATTCAGGTGTCTCATCCAAATAGGAGAAATATACACTTAATTTGTTTTTAATCCTCTGATGAGCTGACTCTCCCACCCCTGCCTCCAAGACATTTTAATTGCAAATAGAGAAGAGTAAATGGACATGATGCGGTGTTCCGTTTGCAGGATGATTTTCAATAGCTCAGATCAATTTCAGTGCCTTTATCACTTGAACTGTTCACTTAATTTGACTATTACTACGTGTATGTTCTCTTAGATTAGAATAATGCAGCCTCCTTGTTTATACTTTAGTATTTCAGAATTCAAAATAAAAATGTTGAGAGGAGCTAGAAATTATAGTATATTCATTCATTGGAAGAGAGTCAAGACTAAAGACACATTAGAGTAGACTGACCCTTTCAGCATGTAGTTATAGCCCAGTTAAAGACGGTTGACTTAAGTAGCATGAGGTATTTTATTTGCATTTAGTCTAATGTAACTAGGATCCAGTATTTAAAATACCCATGTTCTTGTTCTGCAAGCATTGTGGCCCCAAGAAGAAATAAATTATTTAACTTGATAATAAGGCTGTTAAATGAGAGAATAACTGTTCAGTAGCACAAGTTCCATGTAATTCAGGAACAAGTTAAGAGACACAATTAAGCTCAGGCTAATTTCTACAAATTGGAACACACTTAGTTTTCAAAAGGGTTTCCAGCAAAAATAGAAACAATTTAGCCAGCTCCCTGTTGTTTGAGATGGCAGAGCACCCTGCTATTCCTCACTCAGCCTCTCATTAAACCTCTGAGATGCAAAATAGCCATTAATTATTCTCGTATTTGGGTCAAAGAGGTCATTCGTCCATCTGTAGTAACCTTCTATGTGTATTAAATGGGAACAAAGCACAAAGTTAAGCCAATGTTTCATCAAGATTTCATGTACTTCATGTGCAGGGTCTTATCTAAATGGAGAACTATGCCAAGTTGAAAGTTGGGATTGGATAAGACAGATTTAGTGAAGTGGAACAGGAAATTTAATAATACCCAATTAAAGATACTAAGGAATGTCAACACACAAAAAAATGTGTTTTTCAGACAAAAAGTACATTTCTAATGGCCCAAGGAATAATTCCCTCAAGTGTTGAACAAAGAGGCTAAATAAAATGAGGATAGTTTAACACAGGGCAAAAAACACCATTATGAATTAAAAGTATAGGTGATGACCATAGGTTGTCAATGACTAACAGCAGCAAGGTTATTTGAATTTTAAAAAAATCTTATAGTAACCGATAGTTAATAAATGCTGAAAAAATCCATTACTCTTTTTGTCAGCTCTTGAAGGTTTGTTTTCTATCATCAGTATTTTTTAGGAATGCAGGCCTTAATTATTGAACTGAATTTTCTGAAACTGTAATGTAGCAGTATCAATATATTTTTAGGCACAAAATAATTTCCTTGGTAGGGAATTTGAGATACTCAAAGAACACATGTGGCTATTTACTGAGAAAGCTTATGTGTCCTATGGAAATTACCATATTTATTTTGTTACGGTTTACATGTGAAGCTTAAGTTTATTTAAATGCACCTTTTGGTGTTCCTTATTATAGTTAATCCACAATTTTCCATAGACACCTAGAGGTGATGTTTTCTGGATTATCTCCCTGTGACTTTTTTTTTAGAGTAAAGCAAAATCTCGAAAGTATTAATAGCTTGTCTTCTCTTCAGGGTGAGGCATCCCAGAATAGTTAGACTCTCCCAGGTTTACTCTGTATAGCAAATTAATTTGGTAGGATATACAGCTTTCCTTCCAGTGGAACCAGGTTCATATCATCTGTTGTATTCCAAATGTGTGACTCCAGCCTCAGAGTGACTGACGTGACCATTAGTCTAACAGTCTTATTTTCAAGTTTAACACAGAGCATATAACTTCTGACCTAATAGTAATTATTTTTACAAATTCAGTTTTCATAATTTATTTGGAATTGAAAAACATAAAGCTTCAAAGGGGAGGGCCCAGAGTGGGGATAGGTCTTATACTGGTCTTTCCAAAAGTAAATCCATATAAAACATTTTATTATTATGATGTTCTTTGGGTTTTATGTTCGCTAAAACTAAGGACAAAATATTGTTTTCAAGCCATCTCTAAAGTCATGTTTGTGATCACAGCTTGCAGAGTTACTCTGGATAGAAACTTAAATAGGCCATTTCTTTCCTCTCCTACTTGGACGATGCCTTGTTTTCTTTTCTGAATATTGCATTGGAAAAGAGTGTTTCTTGTTCTGCTCAGTGATCAAGTGTAGGGCCTATTAAGAATTCTGACCCAAACCCAGCACCAGGACTACCCTGGGTGTTTTGCTGTTCTGCAGGACTGCTCCACCTCTGCAGGGAGGGGTCCGAAGCGGAGGGGCAGTCTGCTACCTGCCGCCGGGGGAGCAAGAACTGCCCCCAGCTGGGACTTCAGGGAGGGATCGTTGCTCAGATGCCATTATGGTCTTTTCACATTAGAACGTCAGTGAGATACATTTCGCTGTGCGTGGTTCAGCAATAAGAAATAGTCTTTTAAGTCCTACTCTTCAAGCCAATTTGTCATATGCAGTTTTATTTCCAGAAGTTCATTCCAGCGGTAGTAGATTGGTCTTTGGGTTTTTCTTTGGGTTTCATGTCTGGTAGAAGAGAGTGCTGTTGAAGTGTGTGGTCACTTCTCCTCTTCCTTCTTCCTGCACTGCTCAGCTCTTTGTAAATACTGTGCTCACTTGTAGAGGCCAGTTCCTAGTCATGTGTGAAGCGCTTGAGATGCACTGTCTCCAGGCGTGGACGAGCATTTCAGTCCGCAGAGTCTGAGGTGTTGATCACAGGCCACCGCCATGCTGCCTAATTCTTGTTGGGAGATGATACCTCTCTTTTCTAGGCTGCTCAGCTAACCCAGAAGAGCAGTCCACAGAGCTCTGCCCGTCGCTCTTTGTCGATGCCTGCTTGATCATGACTTAGGCTTCCCGGGACTGAGTGGGAACCTGGAAAGAGAAGAACTTCAGTTTAGATCTGTTCGTGACTGTCTGATTGGCTCCAGTGGTTTGAAGAAGTTGTCTTTACTGTGTCTGATAGCAAGAAAGTAGTTCACCATCCTTAGCAGGATTAGATGGAATCTTGGTGTTCTGCCTTCTCAGGGACCAAAAATGTAACATTAACTCCTTAGCATTGACCTACCGCCCTAGGACATGTCTGTGTTAGTTTTTCATATGTTTTGCTCATAGTCATAGAGAGAGGTCTGATAACTTGAGAAGAAAAAAGATCAGTTTGCACACCAGTCACACCATAAAACAGTTTATCATTATAAAATACCTCAACTTTCTGTATTCTTCACTTCCACCTCAAAGTTGTACTGGTGATGAATTTTAAGGCTCTGTCCTTTAGCTTATAGGTGATTTTTCACATCTGGCCGGATTCTTATACCTCCATCATATACTTGAAAGATTAAGAATTAAAGGAATGGGAACAAGAATTTGGCCCAATCTCACTACTCATTTGTTTTCATACACATTTTTCACATCCTATTAAATGCAACAAAAGAATTATATTTTAAGAAAATGTAACTTTGTGTTACATCAAAAAAAAAAAATACCGTCTAGTAAAAGGGTATATTCAGTAGAACAGTGATCATGTAAATAAACATCTATTTCAAATGTACCCAATGTGATTAATAAGCATAGTCTAGGGCCCAGAGCTTGAGCCAGGGAGGATTTATTTGTTCTTTTCTCTATTTTTCCTTGAATTGTGCAACTATAAGTGAGTCACTTAACCTTTCTGTGCCTCAGTTTCTCTACCTCTAAAGGGTGGGATGGGTCTCCAAACCTACTGTGTTAGCGTGCTCGCACGTTCAGGTGGGCAGGTAGCCTCAGACTGCAGTGCATGTGCAGGACTGCACTGGAGCGATGCACTGGGCACCGTGTCTTCTCAGCACCGTGCCACAGACACGCAGCTTTGAGCACTGAGAAAGCAAAGGAAGCACTGGCTGTAAAGTTTGCACGATTCCATGAAGCTTTAATTTTCCTTTTTTTGTTTTAAAAGGAAGGGTTTTATATATTCTGTTGTAAAATATGGAAATTAAACAGGGACTGAGAAAAGCTCCACTGAGAGACCACATCCTGATGGTATGATGAGCTTCTCTGACGTCCTGCAAAGGTTTATGTTCTGGAGAAGATTCAGTGACCTGTGAACCAGACTGATTCTGTTTTGTTGAATTTGTAATGAATGATGCTGAACTTTCTGCTTCCAAGTGGCTCAATCCTGACCTTGAACTACCTGACACCAGGTGAATGTCAGGAACTCCCAAACCACTAGTGCCAAAGGGTCACATTGAAAAGTTCAGAATAGTTCTTTTATCTGTCAGACTATAATAATTTCCCCCCCTACCCTCTTATCAGTGTTTTTGCACTTGGAAATATTTAAGGGTACTGTGTTTTTGCCTTTTTTAAATAACTATTACTTTCTTGTAAAATGGAATATAATTGTTAAAGAGAGGAAGAAGACTGGATAAAGAAAATGTAAAGTGTTGATTGGTTGCATAAAATTTTTTTTCACGTAAATGTATCAGGGGAGCTTCCACTTAGCATATACACACACATTTGTCAATGATTAAGACTTGCTTACATTTTGCTTTATAGCAGTAGTCATTAGCATGTTGTAACTGCCTTATGTAAATAAAAAGGCTATTTATTAAGTTTTCCAATACTATTTATTAATCTGTATGTGTTTTAAAATAAAATAACTTATTTCTAGCTGAACACTTGTTGCTTTTTTTGCCCTTTACATGAAATGTTTATGTAGTCTCAGGTTCCATGTCATCCTAATTCCTTAGTCAAATGCTTCCCATTTTCTCTGTAGAAACAAACAACAGGTCCCCATCGTGCTCTCGAAATGTCCACCATGGAGTTCCTGTTGTGGTGCAGCGGAAACGAATCTGAGTGAGAATGATGAGGTTGTGTGTTCGATCCCTGGCCTCGCTCAGTGGGTCAGGGATCCAGCGTTGTAGTGAGCTGTGATGTAGGTCGCAGATGCAGCTCGGATCTGGCTTGGCTGTGGCTGTGGTGTAGGCCGGCAATTGTAGCTCCGATCTGACCCCTAGCCTGGGAACCTCCATATGCCGCGGGTATGGCCCTAAAAAGCAAAAAAAAAAAAAAGAAGAAGAAGAAGAAAACGTCCACCTGGCATATCTTAGGGCGCAGATCAATGTGTGAAGGAATTCACCATCCAGTGATTACCTTCTGATACAATGAAATGATGGTATTAAAGAAAACCAGCTGTTATTTTAAGATGTTAATACCTTTTACATATTTTTGAGGTATATAACATTTAAGCACGTGGAAAACTTGAGAATTGTAACACATTTTAATACTTCAATTGTCATAAGAAATCTTGTCATTTTTGTTGGTATCTTATACATGTAATTTGATTAAATAAGAAATATTTTATTTGAGGAGTTCTTACTGCGGCAAAGTGGGTTAGTGATCTGGCCTATCTCTGTGGAGACGCCGATTTGATCCCAGGCCAGGCGTCACCCAGTGTTGCAGGATCCTTGTAAAGTTAAAGCTGTGGCTCGGAATCAACCTCTGGTCCAGGAATGGCAGATGTGGCCATTAAAAAAAAAAAAAAAGTTAAATTTTGAAGTGCCCTTGTGGCGCAGTGGGTTAAGGACCTGGCATTGTCATTGTAGCAGCTCAGCACGAGTTCAGTCTCCGGTCTGGGAACTTCCACATGTACAGTTGCAGCCAGAAAAAACCTTATTTGAGCAAAAAAAAAGTTATTAGGCTCTATCCGAAAGGATTTTTTTGTTTTTGCTTTTTAGGGCCACATCTGTGGCATACGGAAGTTCCCAGGCTATGGGTCAAATTGGAACTACAGCTGCCAGCCTAGACCATAGCCACAGCAATGCCACATCCAAGTCGTGTCTGCGACCTGCACCACAGCTCACAGCAACAATGGATTCCCTACCCACTGAGCAAGACCAGGGATTGACCCCGCATCCTCATGGATACTAGTCGGATTCGTTTCCGCTGCTCCACAATGGGAACTCCCCAAAAGGATTTAAATACTCACGTTTTGATCAAAGAATATCTATACAGGAATCAGGAACAAACATTTTAGTTAACCACTAGATGTTTCTATGGAAAACTCTTTCCACACAGGTCTTTGGGATTGTGATATGTGTAAGTGCCAAGTTCTGCAAAAAGTTGCTGGGTTTGGTTACCGTTACAGATCTGTTAGTTGAAGCTGCTAGCCAAGCATAGTACTGTTTTCCTTTTTTTTTTCTTTTGTCTTTTTAGGGCCGCACCTGCAGCACTTGGAAGTTCCCAGGCTAGGAGTCGAATCTGGGCTGTGGCTGCCAGCCTACACCACAGCCACAACAACTTGGGATCCGAGCCACATCTGTGACCTACACCAGAGCTCACGGCCACGCTGGATCCTTAACCCACTGAGTGAGGCCAGGGATTGACCCACATCTTCGTGATACTAGTTGGATTCATTTCTGCTGAGCCACAGCAGGAACTCCCAAGCATAATACTGAGCTCTACACCTGGTTCTGAAGAGTGTAGAAAATCTACCTGCCGGAGTTCCCATCGTGGCTCAGTGGTTAACGAATCTGACTAGGAACCATGAGGTTGCGGGTTCGATCCCTGGCCTTGCTCAGTGGGTTAAGGATCTGGCGTTGCCGTGAACTGTGGTGTAGGTTGCAGATGCGGCTCGGATCCCGCGTTGCTGTGGCTGTGGCGAAGGCCGGCGGCTACAGCTCCTGTTAGACCCCTAGCCTGGGAACCTCCATATGCCGCGGGTGCAGTCCTAGATAAGACAAAAAGAGGAAAAAAAAGGAAAATCTACCTGCCCTCTATTTCAGGGATGAGTCACATCGCTGTGAGGTGACTCTTAGGCGTGACATTGTCAGCATCTTTGTTGTAATATTAATATACCATATTTTGAACCTCTTATGGTTGTTTCAAAAAGGTCTTTTTTGTGTTGGAGAGCTGAGGCACAGTCAAGAAACAGAGAAAGGAAAGGATACCTCTCTCTGTATTAGCAGGTCAGAGAAGAGGTGTATATTCCAGAAGCTGGGAAGAGCTGGGATGAGAACTGCCCCATGGCGGGCCGGGTAGGAGAAACGCCAATCAAGTAACGAACACAAAAAATCCATGTAAAAGAACTGAGATAATGAGCTGGAAAGTGGAGGGAAGGTCAGACTAGATCATCTGTTTATAAAATGGCATCTCTTTATTCGGGGTGAAGGGTCCGGGGGATCTCAGTGTCTTTCCCCTCATTCGGCGTGCTTATTCACTGTACTGGTTTTCTATTGCTGCTCTAGCAGAAGGCTGTGACTACACAAGTTTATTACCTTATAGCTGTAGGGGTCAGAAGTCCAATACAAGGGCTAAAGTCAAGGTGCCAACAGGAATACGTTCCTTCTGGAGGTGCTAAGCGAGAATCTCTTCTGTCTTTTTCAGTTTCTAAAGGACTTGGCTTGTTTTCCTTTCTCCATCTTCAAAGCCAATGATGTTGGATCTCTGATGCTTTTTCCACTGTCATCTCATTCTCTGACTCTGACACTCCTGCCTCCCTTTCCTTATAAGGACCCTTGTGATTATTTTGGGCCCACTCGGACAGTCCCATATTCTCTTAGGGTCCTTAACTTAGTCACATCTGCGGAGGTGACATAGTCATAGGCTCTGAAGATTAGGGCTGTCTGGGGAGGGGGCATTATTCTGCCTACTAGATCCACATAAAGTGAGACAATTATTAAAAGCCAGAATTTGGGGTTCATAGATTGAAACTATTGCCTTCGGAATGGATAAGCAGAGATCCTGCTGTATTGCCCTGGGAACTCTATCTAGTCACATATGATGGAGCACGATAATGTGAGAAAAAAGAATGTATACATGTATGTGTGACTGGGTCACCTTGCCATACAGTAGAAAATTGACAGAACACTAAACCAGCTATAATGGGAAGAAAAATAAAAATCATTTAATTGTTAAAAGCCAACTGCTGGCTTTTAATGAATATCTTAGTGTTCTACCCAAACTCGCTTGGAGTTATTACTGTCTTTCAGAGAGCTCTCCCTGCTCCCTCGAACAAATGTTTTAGAAAATGCCCTTCTACATTTATAGGTCATCTATGGCCTTGAATAAACTAAATAATGTTAATTG
Organism: Catagonus wagneri; assembly: GCA_004024745.2. Lineage (NCBI taxonomy): Eukaryota > Metazoa > Chordata > Mammalia > Artiodactyla > Tayassuidae > Catagonus > Catagonus wagneri. Next base: position 31,288,347 of record PVHT020000521.1, on the reverse strand, counting down.
AAAAATAGGTATACAATACTGAAATTTTTAAAATGCTAGAGAATACCGCTATTCACTTTGGAAGGACAAAGGGCAAATTTACTGATGAGGTTGAGCTAAAGGAAAAAAATGATCATCTGTAATACTGTTCTCATGTTTCTGGCTGGCATCTGTGGTAACAAAACCAAAACATAGGAGAGTAACTGAGAAACAATTTATACGTGAGGAAACTATTTGATTTACTAGCATACGATTTAAAAAACACCATTTTAATGTCTTGCCTATACTTTTAAAACAATGACAAAAGTAGATTTTAATAGCTTTATTGAGGTATGGCTGACATACAGTAACTTGTATATATGTAAACTATACAATTTGGTAAGTTTTGATGCATGTCATAGATACATATGATGAAAGCATCACCATGAGCAAAAGAGTGAACATACCTGTCACCCTTAAAGTTTCTTTTTGCCCTATTGTAATCTCTCTGCCCTCCTTACCCCCTCCGCTCCCAAGCATTCACCTGATTTTTGTTGCTATATAACACCATTTCCTAGAATTTTACATAGATGTAGTCATTTAGTATATACCTTTTCTTTGGTCTGGCTTCTTTCACTTATCATCATTATTCTGACATTCAGCTTATTCCCGTTTTATTACTTGGTAGCTTTCCATTTTATGGACATGCCACAGTTGTTTATCCGTACATCTACTGATGGACATTGTGACGGTTCTATTTTTTTTTCTTTAGCTATCATAAAGCCAGTATTGAATGTTCATTTACATTCACATTACGTTGATTTACATTATATCTTTTAGTGGTATATGCATTCTTGGTATATATCTTTTCTTGGGTAAAAATACCTAGAACAGCTGGGTCATATGGCTGGTATATGTTTAACTTCTTAAGAAATTGCCAAATTGTTTACAAGGAGGTTGTACAATTTTACAATCCTAAGAGTAGTATGTGAAAAGGCATTCTATTTTTAAAAGTGTAAAAATATCTCATGATCAATTCTTGAATGTTCCTGTATTTAAGATGTGAAACTAGTGCTGGAGACATAAACTGGGCACTTAAGGAGCTTGCATTATATTAGCAAATGTTATATACATTTATAAAAACAATACACTGTGCAATATGACAGTAAGTGTCAGGTGAGGGGGGAGTCAAGATAATGAATGTGAGCTGAGTCTGTGAGCTACAATGATGACAGAAGGATGATTAGATGAGGCAGGGTTTAGCTGGTATGATTAGAATACTGGCAGAAAAGAGCTACAAGCATATTCATTTGCTAGGTTAAATCAACATAATTTCTAAGCATTCTTATGACTCAAATGCTACCTTCATTACAGTTATCTGCTTCCTAGAGGCATCCATTGGAATTTATTAGTTTTTGTTACATAGCAACTCATGTCAAAGAGTGGCTTAATACAAGATTCTTTTATTCTTTCTTATATGTCTGTTGGTCAGTGGTGCAGTTTTGTGGACCTCAACCAACTAGGCTCCAATCCTTGGTCTCAGTGAAGCTAGGTGGCTTTGCAAGTTGCTCTGTTCCACCTGATCTCCTCCTCCTGCAAACTAGACCAAGCTTCTTCTCATCATGATTTAGGCTGGGAACCACCACATTTTCTTGGCCAAAGACAGCCCCAAGACCAGAATCAGGGGAATGACATGGAAGTGCAAAGCCACTCTGCAAAATGTGTGGGCACATGGATGGGTAGAGAATCAGTTTTTTCAATCTACCACTCATAGTTACCAACTTGCCAACTATCTTTTAATAGTTCATACAGGAGTGGCTCAGCAGAAAAGAATGTGACTAGCATCCATGAAGATGTAGGTTCAATTCCTGGCCTCGCTCAGTGGGTTAAGGATCCAACGTTGCCGTGAGCTGTGGTCTAGGTTGCAGACGTGGCTCTGATCTGGTGTGGCCAAGGCACAGGCCAGCAGCTACAGCTCCTGTTAGACCCCTAGCCTGGGAACCTCCATATGCTATAGGTGCGGCCCTGAAAAAACAAAAACAAAGACAAAAAAGGGGGGGCAGAGAAAAAAAAGAAATGTATGGGCCTTAATTGAACACAGATTTGAACAATGTAAAATATATTCTTTAAAAAAATAGGAGTTCCCATCGTGGCTCAGTGGTTAACAAATCCAACTAGGGGAGTTCCCGTCGTGGCGCAGCGGTTAACGAATCCGACTAGGAACCATGAGGTTGCGGGTTCGATCCCTGGCCTTGCTCAGTGGGTTAACGATCCGGCGTTGCTGTGAGCTGTGGTGTAGGTCGCAGACGCGGCTCGGATCCTGCGTTGCTGTGGCTCTGGCGTAGGCCGGCAGCTACAGCTCCGATTAGACCCCTAGCCTGGGAACCTCCACATGCTGCAGGTGCGGCCCTAAAATGACAAAAGGCAAAAACAAAAAACAAAAAACAAAAAAAACAAATCCAACTAGGCACCATGAGGTTGCAGGTTCGACCCCTGGCTTGCTCAGTGGGTTAAGGATCGGCGTTGTTGTGAGCTGTGGTGTAGGTGGCAGATGGCGGCTCAGATCCCGCGTTGCTGTGGTTCTGGCGTAGGCCGGCAGCTACAGCTCCTGTTAGACTCCTAGCCTGGGAACCTCCATATGCCGTGAGTGCGGCCCTAGATAAGGCAAAAAGACAAAAATAAATAATTAATTAAATTAAAAAATAGTTAATTCCTTAACTATGTCATTTAGCTAGAACTCAGTTGAGACCAAAAACCAAGCCAGTTCTAAAAAGCACAGTTACCTGGTTGTCAAGTTCACAGATGATTAAAAGCCTTTAAATTAGAAGCTGTGTAGTTACCAAAACCAGAGTGGTCAGGGGCTGTGTAATCTAGAATGTAACAGTCCAATGGGACTATAGTCTGAAAAGTGCAAATTATATTTGGCATTTTCTGGCTAAATAGGCACAGAATTCATTTTACAAAGATTCCCACACAAAACGATTTAAATTTGGTATAACAGTTTTTGCATCTAGTCAAAACTGGAAGAACTTCCCTAGAAAACCTTTGCACCTGTAACCAAAGTATTAGTATTATTGGTTTATTAGCAGGTCTCACTCCAGATTTAGCTAGTTGTTCTGCCTGGCTTCTTATAAATGAACTCTCCGTCTCTGTCCTCTTCCAAGGAAACCATGATGATGGATTCCAGAAAATTTCTGTTCCAGGAGGAGATAAGGCGAGACAGCCTAACAGTGGGTTTCCTATGCATCTCTTGAAAAATCTCTGCTCCATGTGGCGGGAGACTGAATTTTGCCAAACCACAAACTCGACCAAAGAACGCATCTATTCCCATATTCGGTTAGTTAATATTGGAGAAGAAAGGGCCTTACCCTGAGCCCGCCCCGGCCCCAGCACTTGGTCTCGCCCCTCCGCGTCCCCCAACCCGCCGGGGCCTCTTTGGCCCCGCGATAGTCCTTTCCCTTGCCCTCTCGGAGCATCTTTCCCTAAGGGATCTCTAGGGACACCGCGTAAAATGCAGTTTCACACGTGGGAACTCAAGACACCCTCTAGCCGCACGTGGGAAATCTGCGCACAACTCCTTTTGATCTTCGGGTCGGCAAAAAATACACTGCAAAACGCAGCCTTCGATCCCTTCAGCCCGCCCCCTGCTCTCCGCCAACCAGGACTTGGAAAAGAGACCGGAACAAGACCGGAGAGCGCCCCGGAGGTGGAGCCTTTGCCACGGCTCACTGCGCGTGCGCGCGCCGCCTCTTTCGTCATTCGGCCGCGCCCAGGTTCTCCTCTGCTGCGCCCCTTGGCCCCCGTGGCGGCGGTGGGTGCCGGAGGTCGTCCGGGACAAGTTCCTCTCGGCACTTCCCCATGGAGGAAGCGGCGTGCACGGCTGCAGCCCCGGATGCTCGCACCTCCTACTGGACGGCAACGAAGGCGGTGGCCGCGCGAGCTCAGGACAGAGTGACCCGTGCGGCCTGTGTGGGGGTGTGAACGGAGGTGACCGGGGCCGGATAGGAAAGAGGAAGCCGCGCGGCGGGCCTGCCAACTTTCTTCTTTTCAGGCAAGCGCGAAGGGGCGAACTGGGCAGGCCTGCCCATTTTGGGTCGGGAAAGATCTTTCGGGGGCGCCTTTCTTCTCCTTGGGAACACTGAGCCACGCGTGTTCTGAGATGGAAGTAGTTTTCACCGTGAATTGGATTGCCAATAAATCCCTGGGAAACCTGGCCTGGCCCTGTCGGGGGAGCGTGTTCATTATTAAGTTCATTAAAATACTTGCATTTTGTAGTTTTAGAAGACTGTTTCAGCTGCTGCGAAGGTATTAACATTGTTGAACAAGCCTTAGATGTCGCTCTAACGTTTTGAACATGGCTTGTTTAATTTTCTAACTTTTATAAAGTCAGTGAATCCTTCTCCATACAGCTGAACAGAACTCATTATTGTGTGGGTAGAATTAGTACACATTTAGTTTTGTGTTTATGTCTCTTGAATCTTTTCAATTCATTTACTGCAGGCTCTGTGTTTCTCGGAATTCTCTATATACTGTAAGCCCACTTAGTACTTTTTTTGTTGTTAAAGTGCTAACAATGAATATGAGAGAATAGAGATCTCTTTTTTTTTTTCCTACCAGCAAGATGTTAAAACAGTATGATGTGCTGGGCTGAATAGATTTTATGTTAGTTGGTAAGTAAAACCAGTATGGAGCCTAGTAACCAAATTTTTAAAAATATTCAGTAACTGTTTATTTCTTTTGCCTACTTCTGTATTTTCTTCTTTCCAGGCTGGAGCTACTCTGCAAGGGTTTAAAACTTTAAATGGGAATAAAGGGTTTTATTTACGAGGAAATGAGAGTGAATAAGTCATCTCTAACCTCTTCCAGCCTTTTTTTCGTAAGAGAGACCGTATTAAGTTTACATGTAAGTTAAAATTTTAATTTATAAATGATGTTATTAAAAAAAGGTTAGAGATTTAGGTTATGTAGTATTTATAAGTACTATTTTTTTTTTTCACTTTTTTTAGAGCCGCACCTGTGACATATCAAGTTCCTAGGCTAGGGGTTGAATCAGAGCTGCAGCTGCCCTCCTACACCACAGTCACAGCCACACCAGATCCTTAACCTACTGAGCAGGGCAAGTAGTGGAAACCAAGCAGAAATAAAGACAGAGAATGCTAAGGTTTTAATATGATGTGGGCAGTCTGTATAGAAGTAAATCCACTGGACACTTAGATTCCATTTCAGGCTATATAACTTTCTGTGTGGTCCTCTGCATGTGATTTTAACGGCTGTGAGGTTTGGTTTCTTTACCTGCAAGGTGGGGGCAATGATAACTTTTTTCATTATTGTATGGATAGAATTAGCATCAGTCGTCTGGAGCAGTGCCTCCATAGGTATTCAGTAAGAGTTAGCTATTACTAACTATTACTAGCTATTACTAGTAGAGAGACATGATAAAATACAGTGACACTGGTTTTCAGGATATTTCTATTATGTAGAAATACCCTGCTGGAGTTCCCACTGTGGTGCAGTGGGTTAAGAATCTGACTGTATCAGCTCAGGTCACTGAGGAGGTACAGGTTCCATCCCTGGCCTGAGGCAGTGGGTTAAAAGATCTGGCATTGCCGCAGCTGTGGTGTAGATTACAGGATTGCAGCTGTGGGTCAGATTCAGTCCTTGGCCTGGGAACATCCTTATGCGGTGGGTGTGGCAATAGAAAAGAAAAGAAATACCCTGCTGTGTATCCCACCTACTCTTGTTCAGTTAGTGTCAGCCACAGTGACCTTTCTTTTCCTAGAAAACTGCATACTTGCTCATGCCTTCGTACCTTTGAACTGGCTTCTTTCTCTGTTCTTTTACTATCAAGCCTTTGTTCAGTGTTACCTTCTCCGCCAGACCTTCTTACTAACCTAATAGAAGTCCTCCAACCCAGCTCCCCAATGCCTTTAATGTGCTTGAATTTTCACCATGGTATTTGCCACATTCCAGTATAATGTCCTTATTTGCTGTATTGCCGTACCTCCAAGAGAGGGTAAACTCCATGAGGGGATGGTGTGGTCTGTTGTATTCACTCCCGTTCCTAGAATATAGTCAGTAGTTTTCATGTAAATATTTGTTGATTGAGTAAATGAGATAAGCCTACCACTTGTCTGTAGAGAGCCACAGCGAAGGGGATATGAATCATGTACATTAGTAAACATGATAAGACTAGAAAAGTGTCCAAAGAGACGTTCAGGTTAAAGGCTGGGGAATTCAAAAAAGATTGGCTTATGGAATTCGAGCAGGGCTTCATTGTGGAAGTGCTTTTTTGAAACAGGTCCTTAAAGATGAAAGAAATAATATGAAAAAGATAGGAGTGAAAGGAATAGGGAAGAATGGCAGCAGTGTGTTGACCTAGGGTGCAACGAGGGTATGTGAAATATATTATCGGGAAGTAAAAATTTTAAACATAGGTTTGGAACAAATGGTGAAAGGTCTTAGTTACTGGGTTATGAAATTTGAACTTCTCTCAGTGAACAGTCAGTAGCCATTGAAGTTTTTAAGCAGGAGAAATGTGAGGACAGATGTGTCGTATAGAGCAGTGTGGTTGCATCCTGCTTTTAAGCTAGATTAAGGTCAGGAGAGACTTGGGATACGAGGCCATATTTCAGAGAACCCATCTGGCACCCTTGGCTATTGTTTGGAGATGAGGATGGTGAAGCCACAGTCAGAACACAAGAAGCAGCAGATTGGGCAGCGAGACAGTGACTGACACTGAGAGCCCGGTTTGAGCTACCCTTTGCTTGTGTTCCAGCTTGGGGACTCAATGGAAACTCCAGTGGAAAAGACTAAGGCTGAGACCTGTATTCTAGTCCTGGGTCTGCTGTCCACTAGCTCCGTGAGAAGTTATTTAACATCTCTGTACCTATTTTCTCATCATGAGGCTCATCAAATGTCTTTTCAAGCTTTTGTAAAAATGAAATCAAAAGTGCTCTGAAGGGTTTAAAGGTGTAAATGTACCTCAGTTGGTATAATTTTTAAAATTAGGTAACTTTTGAAAATCAGATCTTAGGCTTTTCATATAGGTATTAGAATGTCGGTCCATGTTTTTCTGTTCCTTAAATTATGTGTTCTCCATGTTTTAGAAGGAAAAGTGGACCAGTTTCATAATTTCGTTTTCTTTGAGATAAAGTAATTTCATTTTTGACATAATTGCACTTGATGGAAGTTAACATTACAACATTGTGTTAGTGAAATCAGTTGTGAAAATTAAGTGCGTTAAAGTTTAGAAAGAAGAAGCTGGAAATTCTAAAAGTCTTTAAAAATGGAAGTGTGTTTAAAATTTGAATAGTTTATTTTCAGAGTTCTTCCTTAGCTATGGGAATCCTTGAGGGCAGAAACTTTTGATCATCTTTATAACTCCAGTGCCTGGCACATTCATAGCTGTTCAGGATATGTTTGTTGAACAGATGGCCACATATAAATAACATATTAACAGCCAGGGGTGGGGAGTGGGACCTTCCACTTGAGTCCCTCTGAGAGGCAAGATGGGCGGGTTACCCGCCCCTGCCCAAGCTTGTTATGTCTGGTTTGGGTACGTAGTTGAAGTGAAACTTAGCAAGTTTCCTTGTTTAGCTGTCTTTAAACCTGGACCTGCCTCCAAGCTAATCCTTAAGAAATAAAAAGTAATCTCTGTTTCAGGCTTTCCCAGCTGTAATTGACCTTCACTTACGCAGAATGGGAACAGAACCCTGCCAGGTCTGAGACTAGTGAAGCAGCTTGTTCCTTTCGGGACATTCACACTGATGTCCTGTTTTCAAACTGTAAGTCAAATGAGATGATTCACTTACTTAGTTTAGTGGCTGAAGGCTGCTTTATAACATTATGGCAAACAACTTTTATGCTACTTATCATACTTCCCCAGCCCCGACATACACATCGGTATAATCACTGAGTGAACAAACATAACAAATAACTTTAATTCTAGAAAAACTTTTAAATCAGATTTGCCACTATAAATGAGTGCCTTTTGTGGGGAAACCACCACAGTGAACTTAAGTCATTGTCTTTAAGAAACTTAGAATTTATCTTTTGAGAAATAAATTTTAGGGGTTCCGTCGTGGCTCAGCAGAAGTGAATCTGACTGGTATCCATGAGGACGAAGGTTCAATCCTTGGCCTCGCTCAGTGGGTCAAGGATCTGGCGTTGCTGTGAGCTGTGGTGCAGGTCGCAGACACGGCTTGGATCTGGCATTGCTGTGGGTGTGGCATAGGCCAGCAGCTAAAGCTCCATTAAACCCCTAGCCTGGGAACCTCCATGTGCGCAGGTGCGGCCTTTAAAAAAAAAAAAGACGAAACAAAAAACGAAACAGATTAAACTGGCTTGTTCTCTTCAGACCTTTAAAAGGGAGATTTACTAAAATTTAAGTAGTTATTACTTCCTCAGTAGAACTTGCATGATAATTAAGAATGCTGTTCCATGAAGATAATGGTTAAAGGAGAAGAGTTCATTAAAGTTAGGTGACCCTTGATCATTAGAATGATATACCTGCCAAGTGGGCGGCAGTGTTTGGTAGCTAAGTTTTTGTACTCCCATTTTCCAGCCCTTATTACTGTTATCTTTGCACGTTCACTTGTATGTCATACTCTCACTTCCTAGCTCTTCAGTTTATAGGCTATTTTAGGATGCTGATCTGAATGATGCAGTGGTTTTCTGTTAATGACCACTCAAGAATGGTCACCAGCTTTATTTTTTTTAGTACCAATTATATGATTCTCTTCATATGTATTCAGAGAATATGTATTAAGACATATTTTGAGACTGCCAGATAGCTTGGTGCACAGGTTCAGAAGCCCAGGGCTGACATTCTGCTGAGGGTGACTGGGTCATAAATGTGGAAAAACCAGTTGTGTAGGGTGTGGTGGGAACACTGTAAACACACTTTTTCTGTTATTGTTACAATTTCCTTTTCTTTTTTGTGATAGAGCAGTTTAGTTATAGTTTTGAAACTTACCAAAAGTTGTCGTTTTTATTAGAAGAAGTAAAGGAACTAATTCAAAGTAAGTCACCAGCTTTAAGAAAAATATAGCAGACATACTTGTAGAAAGCTGCTCCCCTTTTTTCCCCCCTCTTTTTAGGACTGCATCTGCTCAGCATATGAAAGTTCAAGGGCTAGGGGTCAGATCAGAGCCGCAGCTGCCGGCCTATGCCACAGCCACAGCAATGGCGGATCCAGCCAGTTCTGTGACCTCTACACGGCAATGCCAGATCTTTTAACCTAGTGAGCAAGGCCAGGATTGAGTCCATATCCTTATGGATACTAGTCAAGTTCCTAACCCACTGAGCCACAACAGGAACTCCTGTTTTTTTATTTTTGGTTGTTTGGTTTTTGTGTGTTTGCTTTGGCCACATGGAAGGCGTGTGGAAGGTCCTGGGCAAGAGATTGTACTTGTGCCACAGCAGCAAGCTGAGCAACTGCAGTGAGTGACAATGCCAGATCCTTAACTCACTATTGACTGTGCTGTGAGGGAACTCCAGCTGTGTCTGTCTGTCTTTTTTCCTTCCTTCCTTTCTTTCTTTATTGCATTTTAGGGTTGCACCCATGGCATACGGTTGAATCAGAGCTGCAGCTGTCAGCCTTCACCACAGCTAACAGCAATGTCAGATCTGAGCTGCATCTGCAACCTACACCACAGCTCACAGCAGCGCTGGGTCCTTAATCCACTGAGCGAGGTCAGGGATCAAACCCTTGTTCTCATGGATACTAGTCAGATTCTTAATCCACTGAGCCATGACAGGAACTCTGAAGAGAGCTTCGTTTTTTTTTATGTTTAAATAAATAGTCAAACTACCATTCAGTTACACTAAGTACTGTTAAGATACTTTGTCATACTTGGTAGTATCAAAAGTTCCTATTTTTCCCGAGTTATAATTGACCTACAACACTATGTTAGTTCCAAGTACACAGCATAGTGATTTGATATTTCTATATATTACAAAATGATCACCATGATAAGCCTAGTTACCATCTCTCACCATACGAAGGTATAATAACATTGTCATTGACTGTATTTCCCCCATCTGTAGATTTCATCCCAGCAACTCATTTATTTTGTAATTGGAAGTTTATATCTCTTAATCTCCCTCACCTATTTCTCTTATGCCCCACCCCGCTTTTGTAATCTGTCACTTGTCTATCTCCCCACTGAGCTATCACCATTTTATCCAGAGATTTATCATAATGCTTAGTGCACATAGCGTATGTTCAGTAAAAACTGGGGAGTTCCCATTGTGGCTCAGTGGAAACAAACCCAACTAGTATCTGTGAGGATGCAGATTTGATCCCTGGCCTCGTTCAGGGGGTTAAGGATCTGGTGATGCTGTGAGCTGTGGTCTGTGGTATAGTTTATAGACACAGCTTGGATCCCACATTGCTGTGGCTGTGGCTGGCAGCTGCAGCTCAAATTTGACCTCTAGTCCAGGAACTTCCATATGCTGCAGGTGCGGCCCTATAAAGGAAATAAAAAAGAAAAACCTGTTTGAGTGGATGGATAAGATAGATGAGGGGCTGGGTGGACAGGAATTTTACTTGTTAAAGACCAGAATCCCATAACCTGAAGAATAAAACAACTGGGCTAGTCAGTGGGGATTAATGGCCAAGGATACTGACTAGATTGCAGATTAGTTCTGGGACTCGGTCCTTAAACTGTGGGACTGAAAGTCTCAGAACATACCAGAAGGCTGGGCAGGCAGTTAGTTATAATCAGTCGTAAACATTGTAGTTGAGTACTGTTTTCCTCTGCCTCCAACACTTTGCTTTAGTTCGTTCAACAGGGTTCTGACTTGGCTGATTGGGAAAAAAAATGCAGTCTTTGGTAAGCCTGTGTATCCTAGCTGGTCTTATGGCCAGAGTCCTCCAGGTCCCATAGTCTTCATGTTCTCTAAAAGGTCCACCAGTACCTTACACACCCTGGCAAACATCTGCCTGCCAGAATCATAATCCTCTACTATCAACATAATTTGAAGTCTGCATTCTTCTTACACACCCCTAAAAACAGGCTAAGTAAGAAATCACCAAATATTTATATCTACATAGATTTCTAAGAAGAAAATATGTGGCTGAGAACATTTTTTGTTTCTCTATATAGATTTTTTTTTTTTTGTCTTTTGTTATTTTAGGGCTGCACCCGCGGCATATGGAGGTTCCCAGGCTAGGGGTCGAATCAGAACTGTAGCCGCCGGCCTACACCACAGCCACAGCAATGCCAGATCCAAGCGCGTCTGCGACCTACAGTACAGTTCACAGCAACGCCGGATCATTAACCCACTGAGCAAGGCCAGGGATTGAACCCGCAACCTCATGGTTCCTAGTCAGATTCGTTAACCACTGAGCCACGACGGGAACTCCCTATATATAGATTATTGAAAAAAGGACACATTTATGAAATTTGTGAATGTATTTATAGGCTAGATTTGTATATTTTTATGCTGATTTTCATTCTGTAGAATTTTTTTTCTCTTAGCAAAGTTTTATTGCTACGGACTGTCCAGCGAAGACTGGAAACATTTCTAAAATGTGAAACCAGAGTTTATAAAATTAATTTAAATATGGTTTCATTTTAAATTTTTTCCTGTTCTATTGAGTTAATAACTGACATGTAACGTGTTAGTTTAAGGTGTACCACACAGTGTCTTTATTATAAAATGATTGCCACAGTAAGTTTAGTTAGCATCCATTATTACACATACTTACATATCTTTTCTTGTAATGAGACCTGCTTTCTTAGCCATATTCAGCTCTGTGCACGGTATTGTTAACTGTGTCACCGTGCAAGTGTAGTTTTTATTATCACGATCCCATCTTTTGCCATAATTGTAAGAAATATAATTAGTGCTAAGAATCGATGGTGAATATATTTTATTAATAATAGTTTAGAAATGATTATTTTATGAGAAATTGAGTAAAATTCTGGGGTTTTTTGTTTTTGCTTTTTATGGAGCTTCCCAGGCTAGAGGTCTAATCAGAGCTGTTGCTGCTGGCCTAAGCCAGAGTCACAGCAACTCCAGATCCAAGTAGCGTCTGTGACCTCTACCACACAGCTCACGGCAACATCAGATCCTTAACCCCCTGAGCAAGGCCAGTGATCGAACCCGCAATCTCATGGTTCCTAGTTGGATACGTTTCCGCTGTGCCATGACAGGAACTCTGAAATTGAGTAAAATTTTGAATTGCATGTGATCGTGCATCATGTTCTGTGAAAATCTCATTTTGTTTTGCATCATTTAGGTTTGAAGACTGCATCATCCTGCCTTCAGCACCAGCAGTTTCTCGTTCTTGATCAATGTGATTCACTGTAATTTCTTAAGTAGCAAACGAAATGAGCCAGGGGCGTGGAAAGTATGACTTTTATATTGGTCTAGGACTGGCTATGAGCTCCAGCATTTTCATTGGAGGGAGTTTCATTTTGAAAAAAAAAGGCCTTCTTCGACTTGCCAGAAAAGGCTCCATGAGAGCAGGTAGGTGATTTATGTCCTTGTGATTTTGAGTGACATCCGTGTGTGCTTAAGTACATCTTTGACTGTAGAAGACCACATCCTCATTCCTAGATTCACAACTTTGAACCGTGCAGGAGTTGTAAATGTTTATAGAGAATCATTTTTGTAATCAGAAAAAAATAAACAGTGAGAAGGTGTCGAAATAAGTTAACTACTCGCTCTTGCAGTTATTATCCAAGTAGGAATAGGGACCAACGCCCAGTTAGCATCTAGCCTTTTCTCTAAATTTTGATATGTCTGCAGAGAAGAAAATGAGGGTATGTAGATAGAATTAGAATCTTATTGAAAGCTAGGATTGTTTGTCTTTGATGGTAAAAGTTTGACTTTTACCTTAGACATTTTTCCCCATCGATCTCAAATTGTCAGGAAAAACGGCTTCCTTGGATTGAAGTGAACTCAGTTGAGTGAAATTCTGATAGGTGTGCGTGGATCCCCAGAAACTGCTGACAAGTCATGAGACCCTGGGGGACAGTTGATGTGATTGAATCCCCCCCTGATTTTGGTGCATCACGGCAGCTCCCAACATTATGTTGCATTCTGGTCATGTTCTGTCATTCAGCCTCTGCTTCAGTTCTAGACCCAGTCCTGACCTCACAGGAAAACCTACTTTGGCAGTAAAAAAATACTACCTTCATCTTCCTTTCTGTGCCATCTCTGTGGCCAGACTTAATCAGACACTCTTGAAACAATGGCTTCTATTGGGATTTAGTGCAGAGGAGAAAGTACTGGCATGTACTGCTGGAACAAGCGTATCCTCATTCCTAAGGCAGGAACTCTCATCATCCACATGGATATGCTTGTTAAAGATTTCATTTGCGTTGTTTTTTTTTTTCTTTTGAACAATGGCTTAAGCACTGATTTTATTAGTTTAGTATGGAGGAAAGGCAAGGCAGATTGAGTTATCAGGGAAGCCCCAGACTGTGAGCAGTGCTTGATTTTCATATGTCTGGTCAGTATAGGACCCTTCCTTCAAGATCACTACCTCGTCTGCAGGGCTAACCCACATCTAAATGGTTTATCACTTTATAACTCATTTGATACTGGGCTACTTCTTATTGGTTCATTTTCTTTATTTATTGAAATTGAGTTCACAAAAGAATGAAGTATGAACTGAATATAAGAATTGACTTAATTCTTTTACTCACATTCTCACGAGCCTCACATTGCATTTTCTAAGATAATCTAAGATATCCCACTTTGTAATCATGATGAAACCTTTATTCAAAGTAGTAATAATTGGAAGTTCCCATTGTACTACAGCAGTAACGAGCCCAGCTAGTATCCATGAGAATGTGGGTTTGATTCCTGGCCTTGCTCAGTGGGTTAAGGATCCGGCACTGCTGTGAGCTGTGGTGTAGGTCACAGGCACGGCTCAGATCTCACATTGCTGTGGCTGTGGTGTAGGCCCAGTAGCTACCACTCCAATTAGATCCATAGCCTGGGAACTTCCATATGCCACAGGTGAGGCCCTAAAAAGAAAAAAATAGTAATAATCAACAAATGATATTTTTATATGTTATTACTAATAGTTGTCATGAATTTATAAAAGTTACAATCTTACAAAGAAATTACATGTTTTCATTCACAGGTCAAGGAGGCCATGCATATCTTAAAGAATGGTTATGGTGGGCTGGACTGCTATCAAGTATGTATAGAGAATATTTCAAGAAAATACCATAGCTGTATATTGAGATTTTTGTTTGTTTGTTTCTTTTGCTTTTTAGGGCCACACCTGCGGCATATGGAATTTCTCAGGCTAGGGGTCAAGTCAGAGCTGCAGCTGCTGGCCTACACTACAGCCACAGCAACACCAGATTTGAGCCAAGTCTGCAACGTATAACATGGGTCATAGCAACGCCGCATCCCTAATGCACTGAGACCAGGGATTGAACCCATGTCCTCATGGATACCAGTCAGGTTTGAGCCACAGTGGAACTCCTGAAATATTTACATATAGTGCTACAGCTTCATATTACTAGCAAATTTTAAAACTCTCAATAAACCCTGGTTTTTTTTAACGGGTAAAACTCAAACTATGTAAATTTTAAGCCTATAAAAGTCATTTACCAGTTAAACAGCTTATTTAATTTGAATGAGAAGACTTTCTTTTACCTATCTGATTAAAACATGTCTGACGTGTGTGTATTTTTAAAAATTATGCTCAGTTTAAGAAGGTAATTTTGAAAGTGAAAGATCATAGAAAACATCCTGTTTTTAATTCCTGCCCTTCCATTAATTTTTTTTCTAAATTGGAAAGGAGGTGTATGCATTTGATAAGACTGTCCATGCTTATTTTGATGTTTACCTTTAAAACAGGTACATAGGAAAAGTGATCCTTAAGACACTAAGCCTTCAAAATATTCAGTATTAAATTAATATACAGCACTAGATTACTAAAACCTGGGGAAACAGTAAAGAGGCAAGAATAGTAAGGGAGTGGATGTTCAGGGAAATAGCAGTTTAGAGAAGTAATGAGGGCCTAGATTATGTGGGCTTTGTAGGTTGTAGGAAGGACTTTGACTTGTTTGATGGGATGTCATTGGAGGCTCGAGCAGAGGGGTAACGTTATCTGACTCAAGTTTTAATAGGAACTCTTAGGTTATGTCGAAGCATAGACTGCATAGGGACAAAAGCAGAGAAACCAGGTAGGGAGCTATGGAAATAACTAGGTAAGAGAATGTTGATGGACCCAGGGTTGTGGCAGTGAGTATAGTGAAAATTCTGGATATGTTTGAAGTTAAAACATTTAATAAGATTTGCTGGGAGTTCCCATCGTGGTGCGGCAGAAACAAATCCCACTAGGAACCATGAGGCTCAGATCTGGCATTGCTGTGGCTATGGTGTAGGCCAGCAGCTTTAGGTCTGATTAGACCCCTAGTCTGGGAACCTCCATATGCCACAGGTGCAGCCCTAAAAAGCCAAAAAAAAGGGGGGGGGGATTTACTGAAAACAAGTTAGAAGGCTAGACAGGATATAAGAAAAGCATCCTCTTAAAAGCACCAAAGAGCCAACGTGATAGTGAAGAATTACCTAGCCAACATCATGGAGAATCACAGAGTTCAGGGTAAGCTGCAGACACTTCTGCCCTGAAGGTATTGCAGACTCCACAACAGACAGATGAGAGAGAAAACTTGTGTACTGAACTAATAAAGGTCAGGGTCAGGTGATGCCACTTGGGTAGTCTGGGGGTGGATATATGGGTGTCATTTATGTTTTATTCTGTTTTTCTGAATATTTGAAATGTTTAAATTTTTAGAAATAAAATCTTTTAAAATAGGTCGTAATTTAAATCCAGATATATCAACAACTGCCATACCCAAAATGCTGCAGTTAAAAAGGCAAAGGTTATTCTACTGGAATTATAAAAATAAATAAAAACAATTACATGCCTTTTACTAGATGAATTATAAAACATAAGGATAGATTGACTGAAAGAGAAGGATAGAAAAACACTCCTGAAAAAAGTTGAGATTTCTATTACTAAAATTAGAAAAAATATACTTAAAAGCAGTCCTGGAAATAAGAGGATTATTTCTTAAAGACAGAGGGGTTGAACTTAGGAAGCTTTAACAGTTCTCACTTTATTTAATAATATGGCCTTGAAATATACAAAGCAACAGCTGACAGAACAGCAAGGAGAAATATGTAAATCCAAAATCATGTAGTAAGATTTTACTATAACACTATGAGCAATTGACCAGGAAAGCGGAGAGGAAAATCCTTAAGGCAGTAGAGAATTTGATGAGCACGTTTAACAAACAACTCATTGAACTCAGCAACTTCGGACCTACAGTATTTTCAAGTACATATGGAATATTCAAGAGATGGACTATTTGCTGGACCATAGAGCCAGTCTTAAATTCATCAAAGGATTTAAAGAAATCTTTTCACAGATCATATAATTATATTAGAATCCGAAACAAAAAGATAACATGAAAAACATGGACATTTAGAAAGGTGCTTTGTGTAACCCATGGTTCAAAGCAGTCAGAATGGAAATTTGAAAATATTTTAAAAACATGCTTAAATTAGGAGTTCCTGTTGTGGCGCAGCAGTTAACGAATCCGACTAGGAACCATGAGGTTGCGAGTTTGATCCCTGGCCTTGCTCAGTGGTTAATGATCCGGTATTGCTGTGAGCTGTGGTGTAGGTCGCTGACACGGCTTGGATCTGGCATTGCTGTGGCTGTGGTGTAGGCCGGCGGCTACAGCTCCGATTCAACCCCTAGCCTGGGAATCTCCATATGCTGCAGGTGTGGCCCTAAAAGGCAAAAAAAAAAGCTTCAATTAGAAAATACTGTAATATGTTGATGCAAAATACAGTTTAACTTATAGAATATAACTGAAGTAGTCAAGAGTAAAATTTATGGCTTCAAATAAATATAATTGAAAATTAGAAAGGTCAGGCATCTAGTTCATGAGCATAGGAAAAGAATGGCAGAATAAACCCAAAAATGTAGAAGTAAGTAAAGAGAAGAGCTAAAATTATTTAAATAGAAAAGGGCATTAAAGCTAACTTTGGGTCACAATAATGAACTTGGTAAACCTTTCGTTGAAACTGGTCAAGAAAAGGAGACGGTAGAAAAACTAGGTGATGTAATTAGGATATTATAGATATTAACAGGATGTTATAAAAATTTTATTCCAGTCAGTATAAAAATGTAAATAAAATTTCTAGAAAAATAAAACTTTATCAAAACTCATGAGGGAATAGAAAACTAGAATACTCCTCTAACTTAACACACTTGAGTCTGTAGTTTTAAAACCTTTGCATATACTAGGCCCTGGGCTCAGATGGTTTCATTGGCAAATTATAGTCATTTAAAGAAGAAATATTTGCAAATTTCTTCCTTCCTTCCTTCTTTTTTTGGGGGGTGGAAGGGGAGGCTACTCCTGCGGCACGTGGAAGTTCCCAGGCCAGGGATTAAACCTGGGCCACTGCATTGACAATGCCAGATCCTTAACCACTAGGTGGCAGGGAACTCTGAGGAATTTCCTAATAATAGAAAAAGGAGTATGTAATCCCCCACTCTCCTTAAAAAGCTAGCATAATCCTAATACCGAAACCTGATTAGGATGGAATAAGAAAGGAAAAACAAAATTTGGTCCCATTCATGAACACATTCATAAAATCACGAAATAATACATCATAAGCAAGTTAGATTTATCCTGTGGATGCTAAGTTGGCATAATCTTGGAAAGCCAGTCATTGTTAATTTACCATGTTAAATTGAAGGAGAAACATATGATTATTTCAGTAAAATTCAGCCATTCATGATTAAAAAGAAACTACTTCAAATTAGTAATTGAAGAGTACCCTCTGTGGTGTAGTGGGTTAAGAACCCAACTGCAGCGGACCCTGGCCTGGCACAGTGGGTTACAGGATCTGGCATTGCTGCAGTTGCAGTGTAGGTCACAGCTGCAGCTCGGACTTGATCCCTGGCCTGGAATCTTCCATATGCCGTGAGTGTGGCCACTAAAAATAATACTAATGTAAGTGAATTTCCTTAATATGATAAAGGATTTCTAAGACAAACCCAAAACAAACAGACAGTAAATGCCAAAATGAGGAAATACTGAAGACTTTCTTTTTGGAACTGGGAACAAGCAAATGACTTCTCATTACTTTTTCAGTATTTTACTGGAATTTCTAGCCAGTGCAGAAAGTCAGGGGTAGAAAATAGGATTAGAAAGAAACATATCCACTGCTGTTATTTACCAGTTACATGATTGTGGGTATAAAAATCCCAAAGACTATACAGATGAATTATAAAATTAAAATTCAGCGAGGTTGTTGGACAGAAAGTCAGTATGCAAAACTTAACTGTATTTTTATGTATTAGCAACAAATAGAAAATTGAATGTTAAATTGTTACCATCTGCATATGATTTTAACAGGAATTACTTATATTTGTTATAAATCTCACAAAAGATGGTAAAGCTTCCCACAGAGAAAATGAAAACATTACTGGAACAAATAGAGGGATATGTCATTTTCATGGATTGAAAGTTTCATTACTGCAATGACTGTAAAGTTGTCATGTCTCTCCATGCTGACTCATGGGTTAAATATATATTCCATTTGAAACTAGGTTGCTAAGTGGTACATGATAAGTTGATTTTAAATTTTGTGTGGAGGGAGTTCCTTGGTGGCCCAGTGGATTTAGGGTCTGGTGTTGTCACTGCTATGGCTTGGGTCACTGCTGTGGCATGGGTTTGATCCCTGGCCTGGGAACTTCTGCATGCTGCAAGTGCGGCCAGAGAAAAAAATTGTGTGGGAATACAGAAATCCAAGAGAAGCAAAGATACTCTTTAAAAAGAATGAAAGGACTCGTTTACTGGATACTGAGACTTAGGAAGTTACACTAAATAGGTCAGTATGGTTTTGCTACAAGATAGATACAGAAACCAATAGAATAGGCCCATGGACAGTATATTTATGGCAGAGATGGTACTGAAGAAAAGGAAGTGTGCTTGTTCTGTTAGTACATATGGGGAAAAAAATTGTGTCCCTGCCTCACTGTCTAAAGTTCAGCTCCAGGTGGTTCATAAACCTAAATGTGGAAGCAGAACACTAAAGGGTTCAGAGAGTAAAGAATTTTGAGGAAATTTTATTGTATAAGTTGTATGAAGCAATAACCACAGAGGAAAAAAAATATTTTAAAATTTGACATTAAGAACTCTTTTGATCAAGAGAGTTCATGAGAATAAAAAAAAGCAAATCACAGAGCATTAAAAAAATTACACTTTTAACCAACAGGAGATTTGTGTCCGAAATATATAATGAATTACCTCAAATCAATAAGAGAAAACAAACAGCCTAAAAGACAAATAGGGAGAAAACTAAAACAGCTACTTTGCGAAAAGTTTTCACTTGGCCAGTAAATACATGAAAAGGGGAAATGTGGTTTGAAAGCATAATAAAATAATCCCATTTCCCACTAAACAGTTGAGAAAAGGTTTAAAATCTAACAATACCAGATGTTGGGGAAAGTGAGAGACAAAGGGACCTCTCAAACCCTGCTAAGTGAAATTTGGCATAGCTGCTTTGGAAAAACAGTCAAGAGTGATCCTTTTATGAGGTCACGTGTCCCTCCCCTGCTTAAGATTCCCCAGTGGCTTTTCACCTTAGATGAAATATGTTGCAGGACTCAAAGATCTGGCCACTTTATCCCTTATTTGCTCTGCTGGAGCCACCCTGGCGTCCTTGCTATTCAGACATGCCAGACATTGTCTTAAGTCAAAGTTCTGTCCCTGCTTGATGTGTCTCCCACCCTCCCCCACACCCATAGCTGCTGGTAAATTCCTCATCCTTGTCAGACTGGTCAGAATTTCCTATCAGAGCACCCTTCCCTAATGCCGCGATCCCACCTCTTCACCCCTCTCCATTCCTTTCCCTTGCTTTGCACATTCAACTACTTGAAACGTGTGTATTCTCTCACTAAAGTATGTGTTAGGAGTGCAGTATCTTTATTTCGCTCCCTCATGTATTTTGTGATCCTAGAACAGCATCTGGCACATAGTAGGTACCCGAGAATATCTTTTGAGTTAAGAGTTGGGTCTTAGAAAAGAGACAGTGAAAAAGACCTGGGAGAAGTGCTTTCATATTAGTTTTAGCTGCTTTTAATTGATTTGTGTTTGTTGTCATAGGATATAAATAGCTATTAAAGTTTTTCATTAAAGCCATAAATAAGCATAGATTAAATCTTTCATTAAAATTGTAGGTTTGTATTTTTTCTAATCGGTGTGGACTCTAATATTGATAATTTACAAGAGAACCCCTATGAATAGATGGCAAAAAAATAGAAATTACTAGATACAATTGAAATAGTATATTAAAAAAATAAATGTAAATGAAACAGAGGGGTTTCCATTTTGAGCGGATATGTTCCTATCTGAGAGTTTTCTTTTGTTGTCTGTCTCCAAGTGGGAGCTGGCGAGGTGGCCAACTTTGCTGCGTATGCCTTTGCACCAGCCACCCTGGTGACTCCTCTAGGAGCACTCAGTGTCCTGGTAAGGTAAGGACCCGACTTCTGTTTCACACGTAGAAACAGCAGTTAGTGTTTCATCTGGTGAAGCAGTACCATCTGATTGCACGTGTTCGGCATAATTGACATTTATTTAGGCAACCTTGAAAACTTTATTTAATGCCGTTTAGTAATTTGCTTTTGAAAAGTTATCCTCTGTGCATAGACAAGCTGTCAAGTTGTGGGAGAAGCTTTTATTCATGATTTGTCTTGATTGTGTTCAGAGCCAGCACTAATTCTACTTTAATGTCAATTTTTTAAAATTCCAAGTTGCTCTCCTTACAGTATTTATCATTTGACACGTGTGTACTTTGGTAGGTAGCAGTTGTTAATGAATAGATTTCTATGCCTTCTGCAGAAAATCATTAGTTGGGGGCAAGACTGGAAACTGGCCTGGGGTACTTGTTTGGAAGGAGCAGTCCAAGACCTTTGCTATTTCTGTTATTTTAATCATTAGCCCAAACAGCTAAGCCCATATTGAAGTCTAGATTTTTGGCTACTGTTCCTAAAGTTGGTTAATACTTTACTCCTTTAAGATAGTATTTATATAACAATATTTTGTGCAAACTACTTTTCAAGATACTACATATTGCTCATATAAAGATATAAGAAACTATGTATTATGTATATACTAAGATACAGTATGTGTCTATCCTTAGTTTTTTTTAATTTCAATAAAACTGTAAAGTATTAAAAATTGGTAATAGGCAGATAACATAGAATTAAATGAAAATGTGCAAAGGGAGTTCCCATCATGGCACAGCAGAAACGAATCCGACTAGGAACCATGAGGCTGTGGGTTCGATCCCTGGCCTCACTCAGTGGGTTAAGGATCCAGCATTGCTGTGAGCTGTGGTGTAGGTCACAGACTCGGCTCAGATCCTGCATTGCTGTGTTGTAGGCCAGCAGCTGTAGCTCCAATTGGACCCCTAGCCTGGGACTATCCATATGCCGTGGGTGTGGCCCTAAAAAGCAAAAACAACAGCAACAACAACAAAAAACGAAAATGTATAAAGGACGCATTGACCAGTAGGGATAAACTAAACTTGAACAAATAGTAAGCATTGGTTTCTTAATTAGAGTATATATTTGTAGCATAGCTCTGTTTATTGTAAATTTCACATTGATGTCCTACAGTAGAAAGATGGTAACTATCCTGGTTTTGTGTGTGATGACCCACAGGTGGTTCCCCAGAAACTTTCATTTTATGATTGAGTGTGCATGTTCTTTCCCTTGGCTGAAAGCCAGAGTCTTCATAAGCTCACAATGTTTTAGTTTGAGTTCAGTAATTTAAATTCTGAATTGTGTTGACATTTCAAAATGAGGAAAGTAGCAGATTATTTTAATGCTGTCCACCTTCCCCCCCATTTTAGTGCCATTCTTTCTTCATACTTTCTAAATGAAAGACTTAATCTTCATGGAAAAATTGGATGTTTGCTAAGTATACTGGGATCTACAGTTATGGTTATTCATGCTCCAAAAGAAGAGGAGATTGAGACTTTAAATGAAATGTCTCACAAGCTAGGGGATCCAGGTAAGAAAGAAGAAAAACTTTCTTAGTCTTAACTGTATTTTACTTCTTAGTTTTTATTGTAATCAAAATTTTATGTGCATATAAGGAGGCCAGTTGTTCAGCAGGGCTTGTTAGGAAAATAGTCTTTTTCTTCCCCTGCCAGCTCCCTCAGCCCTTGTTTCTTTGTTCTTTAGCTCATTGTCTAAATAACATGCTTATATTGCCACTACTTCCTTGCCTTTAGGCATTATATCTATTACCAAGTGTATCTATTTAGTTTAAAATGATTCATTTTACATTATTATCACTAATAACTTCTCTCAGCTTAGGCATATAAGACATTATGATTACTTTCCCTTTCTTGTTTGACTTCTGATTTTCCTAAACTGGTAAAGATTGTTGGCTTAGTTTTCTATGAATTTATCAGTCTATCCTGAAACTTCTCCTTTTAATTCTCTCAGTGATTTCCAACACATTCAGGGTTCTTGCAGTGTCATCTCTCTCCCAGAGGCTTGTTTGGCCTCAGTTTAGACTGCTGTCTTGAGGCCACCAGCGCAGTTGACATCCCGGGGGATCCCTTTCTCTTTTGTTTTTTCTTGTCTTTTATATGATACTCATCTTTTAAACATGTAAGGATGTCCTCTTTGCCCTCATTGTCCGATGAGCAGTGTGCCTAGACGTGGGTCAGTTTTAAGCCACTGTGCTTAGGTACTTGCTGTATCTTTAATTTGAAAATTCATGCCTGGAATTCCTGTCGTGGCTCAGCGGAAACGAATCCGATTAGGAACCATGAGGTTCCTGGTTCGGTCCCTGGCCTTGCTCAGTGAGTTAAGGATCCGGCGTTGCCGTGAGCTGTGGTGTAGGTTGCAGACACGGCTCGGATCCCGAGTTGCTGTGGCTGTGGCGTAGGTTGGCAGCTGTAGCTCCTGTTAGACCCCTAGCCTGGGAACGTCCACATGCTGCAGGTGTAGCCCTAAAATAACAAAAAGCCAAAAAAAAAAAAGAAAGAAAATTCTTGCCTTACTCTGGGGAATTGAATTACTCCTTTGATAGTCTTTTCTCTGTTTTCTCTTAGTGAAATTCTTCTTTTTCTTCTTGTTGATTGGACCTCCTGAACCAGACCATCCATTTTCTTACCTCTTTTTTCTCATACTTTTAACATTTTGCCTTTTTACTTTGTCTTCTGGAAGATTTCCTTGATTTTATCTTCGAACCATTTTCAGTCTTTAATTCTGTCATTGTTTTCTCAGAGCTTACTTTAGTTCTTTGATTCTTTTTTTTTTTTTTTAGTGGCAAAAAACCCACAAACCACAGAACATAAAGTTCACCCTCCCACCAGTTTCCAGATTACAGTACAGTGTCACCAGCTACATGCATGGTGTTGTGCAGCAGGTCCCTAGAGTTCTAAGTATTTTAAAGTCATTATCAGGATTATTTGTGGACCTTTTTCTATGATCTATTTTTTCTTTTGTTTTCAGTCGTTTAGTTTTGTCTTTGGACAGTTTCAATTGAATGCTGGCCCTCGTATATTAAAAAGTATAAAGGCTCTAAGTGATGTTTTCTTCCTTCAGAAACAATATAATTTCTTCAGGCAGGCAGGTAAGAGTCCAGCAGATCCCCTTCAACCTGAAGTGTTGTTTGAGGCTTTGCGGGGGCAAGTTTTTTCCCATGTTGCCTTTATTCTTGGTCTGTGTAGCCCTTCTGGCACCCAGGTGACAGGCTGGGCCGTTACTTGGACTCTCCAGCTTGGTGAGCTGTGACTGCCGGTGTCGGTCTTAACACCCTAAGACTGCGGGCCTCTCTGCTCAGGCCTTTGACCCCCTCACCAGGCCCCCCAGGCCTGGGTATATGCAGCTTTGCCCAGAGACCACACAGATTTGTATTCACTCTTTATTTCCCTCCTTTCTGGAATCGTTATGTCCCAGCTGCCTAGGCAACCCCCAAATTCCACTTTTTTATTTTTACCTAATCTACTGAAACTTCCACAAGCCCCAGATTACCATTCTCTCCTGGCCTTTGTGCCCGCCCTCACTCTAGCTCTAGATTTTGCAGTTGCCCTGAGCGAACAAGGAGAGGTGAGTGTTGGCAGTACCTCAAGGTGCTTCCTTTCTCTCCAGGTTTTGGCCTCTCAAGTTCTGCGTGCTTTGATTGCTCTCGTATTTCATCACGTCTCTCCAGGGATATTAATGGTAGTTTTTATTGACTTGGGGGGGGCGGTCAATTATCTGTTTTGAAGCTTCCCTCTGCTAGTGATCCTTGACTGCCTGTTGAGAGCTGGGCCGGTCAATTCTTTAGAATATTCTTTGTTGTAAACTGAGTCACTTTCTATTTATAACTGCTGGTATAGAATTTAGCTTTCTTGGGTCTGCTGTTATCAATTATCAGTTATTTTCTGCTTTCTGACTTTCATATTGTTGCTATCATCTCCTTACCTATTCTTGTTTTTGTGTTTGCTTCTTTAAAAATCTTACTACTATTCGTTCGACAAATTTGAGGCAGGAAATGACGTGTCAAGTTTCCTCATCTTAAAATGCGGGCGACAGTGTCTCTGTTACAGGGTAATTGTGAGGATTTAGTGACTTAATCAGTGCCAATTGCTGAGAAAAGTGCCTGGCCCACAGGGCTACACAATAATTAGCTAATATGCTGGGTTCAGTTCTCCATATCCAGCCTGAACCCTGACAGTTATTTTCAGGTTATCATATTTGTTGTTGTCGTCCCTAAATATTTTAAAATTTTACTTTTAGATAAATGTTAACATCTATGAATTGTTAAGCATTCAAGGTCATCTCATGATTTCTCCCCACTAGGTGTTTGTTTTTAAACTTCCTTGATTAAAGTATAGTTTATTTAACTCCTAGTTTTTTGTTTGGTGGGGGGGTGGCCACCCCAAGGCATATGGAGTTCTCTGACCAGGGATCAGATCTGAGCCACAGTTGCAACCTAAGTCGCAGCTGTGGCAACACCAGATCCTTAACCCGTTGTGCTGGGCTGGGGATTGAACCCGTGTCTCAGCGCTCCCAAGATGCCGCCTGCCCTATTGCGCCACTATGAGAACTCTGTAACTCCACTGGTTTCTGATGCCTGTCCTTGGAGTTAGAGCGTCCCAGTGGATGGGAAGGCGTGCATAGTCTAGACTAGACAGCTGTTAATCAGCCTGATTCCATTTTCTTTGATACGTGTTTGACTCTTTAACAATGCAGGGGTTAAGGACACCCAAGAAAATCCACTTAATAGTTCTTTCTCCATATCTGAGGTTCCACCAACCCTGGATTGTGTAGTACTGTAGTATGTATTTACTGGGGGGGGGGGGCATGCATAATTTTTCTTTCTGTGGCATATAGGAGTTCCCAGCCTAGGGGTTGAATTGGAGCTGCAGCTGCTGTCCTACACCACAGCCACAGCAATGCCAGATCTGAGCTCCAGCTTCCAGCAGTGCCAGATCCTAAACCCACTGAGCAAGGCCAGGAATCGAACCTGCATGCTCATGGATACTAGTCAGGTTCTTAACCCCCTGAGCCATAGCAGCAACTCATCTTGTATTGATCGAGGGGTACCTGCAGTTAACATGAGGCCTAAATTGCTGCTTTTAAAATGTTAGTAATAATTTGTGAATATGAAGCATAGTATAATCTTCCAGTGTGTACATCTAACTAAATTTTTATGAGTTGCTCTTGCTGCGGGGTGTGGTGGGGGAGAGAAAGCTAATTTATTTTAGGGTCACAACTTTTCTTCTTCCTATTGAGGTAATATTTTGTTTTGGATTCTCAGTTTTCTTTTAGCACTTAAACATTTGACTAAATATAATTTTTCTTTGCCTCCTCCAGGTTTCGTGGTCTTTGCAACACTTGTGGTCATTGTGTCCTTGATATTAATCTTTGTTATAGGACCTCGCCATGGACAGACAAACATTCTTGTGTATATCACAATCTGCTCTGTAATTGGAGCATTTTCAGTGTCCTGTGTCAAGGGCCTGGGCATTGCTATTAAAGAGCTGTTTGCTGGAAAGCCTGTGCTACGACATCCCCTGGCCTGGATTCTGCTGCTGAGCCTTATAGTCTGTGTGAGCACACAGATCAATTACCTGAACAGAGCCCTGGACATATTCAACACTTCCATTGTGACTCCAATATATTATGTATTCTTTACGACGTCAGTTTTAACTTGTTCAGCTATTCTTTTTAAGGAGTGGCAAGATATGCCTGTCGACGATGTCATTGGTACCCTGAGCGGCTTTTTTACAATCATTGTGGGAATATTCTTATTGCATGCCTTTAAAGACGTCAGCTTTAGTCTCTCAAGTCTGCCTGTGTCTTTCCGGAAAGACGAGAAAGCGATGAATGGCAATCTCTCTAGCATGTATGAAGTTCTTAATAATAATGAAGAGAACTTAACCTGTGGAATCGAACAACACACTGCTGAAAATATCTCCCGAAGAAATGGAAATCTGACAGCTTTTCAATAAGAAAGATATAATTAAAAATTAATCTTCGTCTTATAAAGTGAATCTGAATACCAGAATGTGTCTGACAACGCACTGTTCTCAAAAATGTTCTCTAGAGACAATCCTTTTTTTTTAAGGTTTCACTAATTTGGACCAAGAAATTACCTTTCTTATATTTAAGTGACACTAAAGTGACCTCAGTATACGAGCAATTTCTATTAACACAGCTACTGTAAAGATATTTTAATTTTTCCTTCACCAAATTCTAAATGCATTAATTTTAATGACACTCAGACTATAAAAATGCGTTTTTCCCCCCATTGGTGATGAAAGTCTAAACTATACATTTGTCATCCTCCATCAATCCCTGACAATTTTTAAGGCTTTTTGATTTTAAAAAACAAAATTGACTCAATACGTTACCCTATAATTTACCTTACTTGTAAAAATGACTCATTTGATAATTTTAATTTTAAAATGTTAAGAGGTCCGTAAGTTATTAAATGAAGGAAACTCATTTACAAAACAAAGATAGGAAGTGACCCCATGGAAATACTTCTTAGGCTGTGACTTGTCACCACGCACATTTGATGGCCTTCCTAGATGGCACCTTTTTGTCAAATCAGCCCATCCTTTCCAGATGCAGCCTGGCTGGTTTTATTCAGTTACTTTAACCCCTTATGCCTGGTAACTTGATTACCATTTTTACATCAGCTCTTGTACTTTTCAGTATGCCTTCATAATGAATTAATATTGTCATTTAGCTCTTCTAACAACTCTGGGAAATAAAATCAGGAACTAAGGTAATTTCTTAAACTTAGCTCATGTTATAATAAAAAGACAAACTGAAACAAAGTTGTAAGTGTGAATGCTAAGAATGAACTTAGGATGTTTGTAAAATAGGGTTTCTCTGTACCATCTATTCTACTTTGCTTCTAAGAATCTGGCTGGGGCATGATGTAGGATCTCAGGTCCCAGACCAGGGACTGAACCCTGGGGCCTCAAGGTAAAAGTGCTGAGTCCTAACTACTAGGCCACCAGAGAACATATACATACATACATACATATATACATAAATATATATATTTTTTAATGTCCATGGGGGAGACTTCAGAAAATTTTAAAACATTCAAAAAAAGGTTTAGAATAGTATAATGAACTCTACCAGTTTCAAAACCTGTCATCATTGACTAATTGGCCTTTAAAATATTGACAACTAATTTCCACCTCAGTAGGAAAAAACTGGGCTTGTTTCTGTTCCCGTTCTGGTGCCACTACTGGAGCCTCTGTGTCCACTGGCTTTGTCAGAGTTCACGGTTCCCAAAAAGTTTCATGAAATTCCATTTTCCCAACATTTTATTGACACCCTAAGGAGCTTTTGTAGACATTTTTTTTTTCCTAACTGCCTCTCCCATGTCATTTTAACACAACAGATATACCCTATATTTGTTTACATACTGTATCTGTGCTTTGTAAACCGTAGATAACCAATTTTAACCCCCTTGGGTGTGACACTGTCCATATTGAAAATGCATAGGCTATATAATTGCAAGTATTTAAACATCTTACAGCACTTGACATTTTTATTTGGTTTATAATTACGTCTTACAAAACTCAATAATATAGTCTTGACTTTTATTATACAGTGAACACAGATAACTTACCTCTTACTCTGCAGCAGAATGCTGGCCCCTGGACTATTTCACAAGGTTAAACACTATAATGGAGTAATTCCCATCCTGGCACAGCATAAACGAATCTGACTAGGAAATATGAGGTTGCGGGTTTGATCCCTGGCCTCACTCAGCGGGTTAAGGATCTGGCGTTGCTGTGAGCTGTGGTGTAGGTTGCAGATGTGACTCAGATCCGTGTTGTTGTGGCGTAGGCCGGCAGCTGCAGCTCGGATTCAGCCCCTAGCCTGGGAACCTCCATGTGCCACATGTGTGGCTCATAAAAAGCGAAAAAAAAAAAACAACAGTACAATGGAAGAGTTCATAGACTTAATTTTCAGTGCCATGTATGATGCTCCTGGGCTTTTAGTATTAATATTTCTAAAGCCATATGGAAGTTACTATCGTGATCTTGTCCCTTCTCACAAGGCTGTATGTAGGTGACCTTGATTCCTGGCCTAGTCTGTGCACTCAGGTAAGCTAAGTACCCTGCCCAAACCAGGGTGCACAGAGTCACAGTAAATGAATGAACACAAACAAGTTTCATTAGCTTTATTTTTGTAACCTTTAAATCATACCTCACAAATTAGATTTTGTCACAACTGGATTTAGTAGAAGCAGCGAAAACACATTCACTATTTTCTGAATCACTGACACAGGGGAAGGGAACAAATGACTTAGAAAAAGTTTCCATAAAAACCAGAAACTTCTGTAAACAAATTAGCTAGATAATTAATCATTAAGTTTAATCCTAACTGGTAACATTTTATCACAATTAGCTGGTATTAAGTTTCTTAGGTCCACAAATCTTTACCTAATTGTTATAAAAGGTTAAATGGATGAACTCGGCAGTACTTGATGATACAGCTAGTTGCTGGAACATTCCATAGAAAAAAATGGAAAATAATTTTGTAAGAACACGATGCCAACAACCAGCCTATGTTCTCAAACTTTTCAATTACCAAAAGCATATACAATTTTAGTCTAGAAAAATAAGTCAATTTTATAAAATTAAGCTTTTAGATTGAAAAGCACCCCTTTAACAGGCACAGAGATACTGAAAAATAGTCCCTAGAAATATCACTAAATAGTTTATGGAAAGAAAAACATGCCCTTACAGTTCTTAAATGCAGTCAGTACTGGAATTCTTCAAGAACGGGACATAGGCTCCCTCAGCTGCTGGCCAGGGACTGGTGGATAGGTGGCTGAAAGCAGCGAACGTGCTCCACAGGCGTGCTCTCACCATCGCCTGACTTCAAGTACTTGTCCAAGATAGTGATTATCTCATCATTTAGAATCTGGAACTTTCGAATCCTCTCCACCATCTTCTTCAAAGGCTGTAACGGTTAAAATTAGGATGTGTTAGTAATATCCTTGTTTCAAAATGTCAGAATTTTCATATTCTCAGAAAAATAAACTATAGACACCATCTCAAATGTAACTGCTGGAAGAACAAATGAATTTTGCAACATTTCTGTTTGCTTTATGCTAACTGTAGATTCATTTGTACAACTTACCTACCCATTCAATATATTAAGAATCTATGGTGTTGAGAGTTCCCGGCGTGGCGCAGCAGAAACGAATCTGACTAGGAACCATGAAGTTGCGGGTTCGATCCCTGGCCTCACTCAGTGGGTTAAGGATCCAGCGCTGCTGTGAGCTGTGGTGTATATCGCATATGCAGCTACAGCTCTGATTTGCCCCTAGCCTGGGAACATCCATATGCCTCAGGTGTGGCCCTAAAAAGACAAAAAAAAGAATCTATGGTGTCCTACAGCCTCTTTGGCAAGTGGTGCTGGGAAAACTGGACAACTATGACACCAGAACACACCCTCACACCAACGCACAAAAATAAACTCAAAATGGCTTAAGGACTTGTACATAAGACATGACAACATAAAACTTAGAACACAGGCAAAACACTCTCTGACATAAACCATACTAATGTTTTCTTAGGTCAGTCTCCCAAGGCAATAGAAATAAAAAGCAAATAGGACCTAATAAAACAAACTTACACCACAAAGGAAACCACAAACAAAACGAAAATACAACCAGGAGAAAATAGCTGCAAACAATGCAATGACAGGAGCTTAATCTCCAAAATATACAGACAACTCACAAAAAAAAAAAAAAAAAAATCAAAAAATGGGCAGAAGGCCAAGACATTCTCCAAAGAATACATACTGATGGCCACTGGCATATGAAAAATGCTCAACGTCACTAATTAGAGAAATGCAAATCAAACCTGCAATGAGGAGTTCCCGTCATGGCTCAGTGGTTAATGAATCCAACTAGGAACCATGAGGTTGCGGGTTCGATCCCTGGCCTCGCTTTGTGGGTTAAGGACCTGGCGTTGCCGTGAGCTGTGGTGTAGGCTGCAGACGCGGCTCGGATCCCGCGTTGCTGTGGCTGTGGCGAAGGCTGGCAGCTACAGCTCCTGTTAGACCCCTAGCCTGGGAACCTCCATATGCCGCAGGTGCAGCCCTAGAAATGGCAAAAAAAGACAAAAAGGCAAAAAACATTTATAAAAATATAAAAAAGAACCCATGGTGTGCTAAAACCTAGGGATATAAAGATGAGTGAAAGACCAATAAATATAACATAAATTTTTTATTTTTTAATTTTTTTTCTTTTTGCTCTTTTTGGGGCCATACCCGTGGCATATGGAGGTTCCCAGGCTAGGAGTCTAATCGGAGCTGTAGCCGCCGGCCTACACCACAGCCACAGCAACGCCAGACTGGAGCCACATCTGCGAGCTACACCACAGCTCACGGCAACACCGGATCCTTATCCCAGTGACCTTAACCCACTGAGAGAGGCCAGGGATCGAACCCGCAACCTCATGGTTCCTAGTTGGATTCGTTAACCACTGCGCCACAACGAGAACTCCAACAACAATTTTTTAAATTTCCAGTATTTTTTTTTTTTTTTCGGTCTTCTTAAGGGCCGCACCCACAGCATATGGAGGTTCCCTGACTAGGGGTCCAATTGGAGCTGTAGCCTACACCACAACCACAGCAATGCTGGATCCTTAACCCACGGAGTGAGGCCAGGGATAGAACCTACGTCCTCATGGATGCTAGTCAGGTTCATTAACCGCTGAGCCACAACAGGAACTCCCAAAATTTCCAGTTATTACAGACAGGACACTGTGAGCCTCCTACTCTAATAAACCTGGATAAAAAACACACACACAAACATGAAAACAGAACAAACTTTCAAAAGCACTGCTGGTTCTGCCTATGCAGGAAGTAAAGAAAAAAGCCAAGACTCTCTCAGGGGACAGATGTCACCAGGAGCAGTGGGATGAGGGGACGGCCTGGTGAGGCATGGACCTCTCGTCAGGCTCAAGTGGTCCCAAGCTGGTAAAAACGAAAATCTTGGGAGAAAAAGCAATCCAAATTAAGTACAATTAAACAAGAGCTGGCAAATAGGAAAAAAATTCCAACATAAAGATTTGAGAACTAAGGAATATAAAATGTAAGATACATTGAAATATGTAAAGAAATTTTTAAAATGGAAAATTTTCCATGAACAAGATAAAATTATCAATTACGACCAAGATTTGAAGAACCAAATCAAAATTTTAAATATAATGATTTTCTTTCTTTCCATTTTTTTGTTTTGTCTTCACCCACAGCGTGCGTTAAGTTTCTGGGCTAGGGACTTAACCCATGTCATAGCAGCGACCAGATGTGCTGCAGTAATAACACTGGATCCTTAACTCCTAGGCCACCAGGGAACTCCCATGTACCTGACTTCTGACCTAGAAAACTGTGAGACAGTAAGTGGAAATCAGATACCGAAGTCTAACACATGCCTAATTTGAAGACCCAAAATGGAAGAAAACCTAGAATATTTGAAAAGACAATGGCAGAATATTTTCTCAATTTCAATTACAAAGAATCCATAAAATGACAAACACAAAAAGGTCTTTTAAGACACACGCCCCTCCACCGCCCAAGACACCAGGCATTCCCTGGTGGCCTAGCAGATAAGGATCGCACAGTGTCATTGCTGAGGCTCAGGTTCAGTCTCTGGCCTGGGAATTTCCACATGCTGTGGGTGCAGCCAGAAAACCGAAAACCAAGTAACAACAAAACACATCCTAGACAAGAAGAATAAAAAAAACAGAAACAAAAAAGCCTTATTAAGAAAAAGGAGTTCCCCTCGTGGCTCAGTGGAAATAAGTCTGACTAGCACCCATGAGGACACAGGTTCAATCCCTGGCCTCGCTCAGTAGGCTATGGATCTGGCGTTGTCATGAGTTGTGATATAGGTCAAAGACGTGGCTCGGATCTGGCATGGCTGTGGCTGTGGCACAAGCCAGCACTACAGCTCTGATTCTACCCCTGCTTGGGAACCTCCATATGCCTAGAAGGTGGGGCCCTAAAAAAAAAAAAAAAACCCAAAACACACTTTACAACTAAAGGAAGCTGGAAGACTTGGCGAGTATGCCAGTATTCTGAAAGTGCAGATCTTACCACGCTCTACGATAGGAAGCAGATCGCCATACCTTGAAAACAGAAGGAAAACGGAACCATGGGTAGCCAACTGCCAGACTCCTTTACTTACCAGTTCTACTTAGATTCATTTGGGGAATGAAACGAAAGCTTCAGCTGGTGGCACCTTTTTGTCCTGGGATGAGAAACGCTCCCAGGGAAACAACTTTTAATAAAGAGAAAAGTTTCTTTTTTTGTGAAACTTCCACATACCACGTTTTTGATAATTTCGTCTTTGCCATCATGTTTCTGGACTTTGAGGAGATGGTAGCAAAAATCCAGTGCAGCAAAGCGCCGCTGTTGCCCCAGGAGCACAATGATCATACAGCCGGCCCAGTGGAGCCCGTCGCCAAAACACTGTCTGGAAAACAAGGAGCAGCGGGTAGAGCGGGAGGTCAGACACGCGTGACCCGGACTGGGCAGGGTGGCGCTGGGCGGGGGGCTGAGCAGCCCTGTTCCTGGCCTGGTAAACACCTCTCTTTGGTTCCTCTGCCGCACTGTTTCCTAACCTCCTTTTAGAACACGGCCCCTCCCTGAAGAATGAGTTCATGACACCGTGGCCTTCCTATCTAGCAAAGTGCACACCTGACTCACATAGGTCCCCAGGGGTTCAGAGAACTCCAGAAGCCCAGCCTGGAGGCACCTCCCGGGCATCAGGTAAGAGCCCCCCATTTAAAAGGCTCTACAGCAGCTCAGCAACGCGGGCATCCATTTCCAGAGGAAGGCACTTTACCGTGTTCACCAAATGCCAGCTCCTCCCCCCGCCCCCCGGGCACACACTTACTCGACCGTAAACTCGTGTGTCCCCACGGGAATGCAGTAGACAAACTGCATGGCGCTCCACAGCCTGTGAAACTCGACACAGTCATCCACGTGCATGACCCCGTTGCTGGGCAGGGGCCCGCGCCAGATGGGGTCATCCAGAAAGGTCCGGATCCGAGTCAGGATGACTTCGAACATGGACAGGCCACAGCAGAGACGCTCCTTTGTCAGCAAGTCCCCTTCTCTCGCTATTGCAATTTGCTGTAGAAAGAAAAGTGTCACAGGCGTGGCGGGAGGCTGCAGTGCTGACACCGGACTCCTCCAGTTCTGCTTTTGACTCACCGGACACGAGCCCAGCTTGGAAACTACTGCTTTTATTAATTTATGTTTGCCTTTTTTTTCCTTTTTTTTTTTTAGGGCTGCACACGCAGCATATGGAAGTTCCCAGGCTAGGGGTTGAATCAGAGTTGCAGCTGCCAGCCTACACCACAGCCACAGCAATGGAAGATCTGAGCCGTGTCTGACCTACCCCACAGCTCATGGTAATAACACCAGATCTTTAACCCACCGAGCAAGGCCAGAGATCGAACCTGAGTCCTCACGGATACTGGTCGGGTTCATTTCTGCGGATCCACAACGGGAACTCCAGAAACTACCGCTTTTAGAAATAAGCACCACCAGAGTAAATATGTCAGCTATAACCTATATATATATATATTTTTTTTTTTGTCTTTTTGCCTTTGTCTAGAGCCGCACCCGTGGCATAAGGAGGTTCCCAGACTAGGGGTCTAACAGGAGCTGTAGCTGCCGGCCTTCGCCACAGCCACAGCAACGCGGGATCCGAGCCGCGTCTGCAACCTACACCACAGCTCACGGCAACGCCGGATCCTTAACCCACTGAGCAAGGCCAGGGATCGAACCCGCAACCTCATGGTTCTTAGTCGGACTCGTCAGCCTGTGAGCCACAAAGGGAACTCCATAACCTATATGTTTTATCAGACTAAACATACTCCAGAGTCGAGGAGAACAGTCAAGTACGGCTGTTCTTAACAGGGAGTGATTTGCCTCCAGAGGACATCTGTGGTTGTCGCAGCGTGGGGTGGGTCTGGCGGCATCCGGTGGGTAGAGCCCAGGGACCCCGCCCAGCACCCTACAGTTCACAGGACAGTCCCCACAGCAGAGAACCGTCTTGTCCTAATGCAGCGAGTGCAGGTGCAGGCCATGGAGCTCCTCCCTGATGCCCTGCCTCTGCTGTTAAAAACCTCGGAGAAAGCCTTCTTTGCAAAGGAATGGCCAAGTAAAACAGCGACATTTAACTTGTATGTTTCACGTGCCAGTTGACGTCCTAAGTCCCTTCCACGTGTTAGCTCATTCAAACTTCCCAGCCACTCTGTGACAAGGTTCTGTTACGAACCCCACTTGCAACACTGGGGCCTGAGCAGGCCCGTCCCACCTCCAGCCTCAATCGTGCCAATGGCCTGACCTGGACGCCCAGCTCCCCGCAGCAACAGCGGCCCCGGCGTGAGTTACCTGAGGGGTTCCCAGTCTTTCGATCAGAGGGACAAGATGAAGTGGGGCGTACTTTGATTCTAGTCTTTTCATTTTGGCATCAAGTCTCTCTCCCTCTGCGGTGGAAAAAAATACATTATACTCTATTCCTCTGTGTGAATAACAGCTGCACAAGTTTCATTTTGTCAAGAAAAAAGAAGGACAAAAGAAAACTGTTTAAGTTAACAGGTAGATTCTCTTTGAAAATTCTCTCACGGAACAGGCTCATTTGCTGTATTTTAATTCAAAAAGAGGACTGATTCTCTGTTCAATACGTAACTTTTATTTTTTTATTGTTTTTTCTTTTTTTTTATTTGGCCACCCCACGGCATATGGAGTTCCCAGGCCAGGGATCAGATCTGAGCTGCAATCGCGACCTATACCACAGCTGGAACAATGCCCGATCCTTAACTCACGTCGGGACCCAGCTGGGGATTGAACTTGTATCCCAACACTCCAAAGGCGCCGCCAATCCCACTGTGCCACAGCGGGAGCTCCTCAATATGTGCTTTTTAAAACTTACTGGAAAACCCAAATGTAATAAAGCAAAGCACAGGACAGCGCACGCTCTAGGCCCTCCTGCTGCAGCGATCACCAGCTCACGGGGCTTGTTTCACAGACAGCCAACGCCCCTGCTCCCATGCTCTTCTCGAGCACATCCGGGGAGTGCTTCAGCCCAAAGTACTGCAGTTATTCCAAACTCATTTAACCGCATCATATTACCAGTTACCCCAGGTCCTGACTGAAAAGACAAACAGCGCTGGCCTTCAGTTCCCTGCCCTCACCCACACGCATCCCCGGTCAGAGGCCTGGCTTACCTTTCACGTGGACTCTCGGCAATATGTTCTGGAAAGGGGCTGCATGCAGCAGGTCACATACTTCTTCTAAAGACTAGAACAAAGACAGAGGAGGCTGCGTTAGGAAGCTTGTCTCACAGCAAAGAGGGACAAAGAATCTGGGTGCTGAAAACAAGGCATGTCTTTGTCATTTAGTGTAAAATAAACACTGCAAGCAGCACTGTCCAAAAGGCGTCTCTGGGACAGTGGAAATGTCCCTCATCTGTGCTGTAAGGGTACCCACCAGCCACATGTGGTTAGTGAGGACTTGGTATGTGGCTGAGCAACTGAACTGTCGCTTTTACTTATTTTCTATTTTTTTGCTTTTTAGGGCTGCACCCGCGGCATACAGAGGTTCCCAGGCTAGGGGTCTAACAGGAGTTGTGGCCGCCGGCCTACACCACAGCCATAGCAACATGGGATCTGAGCCGTGTCTGCAACCTACACCACAGCTCATGGCAATGCCGGATCCTTAACCCACTGAGCGAGGCCAGCGATTGAACCCGCAACCTCATGGTTCCTAGTTGGATTCGCTTCTGCTGCGCCACAATGGGAACTTCAGTTTTACTTACTTTTGACCAATTTAAACACAGACCTGAGCAGACACAGCACTGAGCATGACCTGGGTATCTGTAGTCTGGCCGCCCTCCCTGCAGACAGGAAGGAGGTAGTTCCTGTGCAAAAGGCACAGGCGGCAGAAGGGCAGCATCAGCAGTTCCCCAGAGCCCAAAACAAGCTGTTGCTCTGAACCTGTTGTTGGGTCACAAACTCCTATAAAGAAGCAATAAAACCCATTCTCCAGAATAACGCAATGCCAAGAGAAGTATATTTCCAGTACCACAGGGGCTGCAGAAACACTTTTAAAAAAACGTAAGATGGTCAAGAACAGGGCGCCTTCCCAAGCCTGAGGGCCTGGACACAAGGGAGGGCGCCTTGGGTGGGGTGCATCCACCTCAGGGCCAAAGGGCAGAAGACGAGGAGGGCCTCTTGTGCCTCCGACTCTACACCCACCCTGAAACCTTAATCAAATGAACTGTCCCAGAAAGACAGCCTCTTCAATAAGTGGTGCTGGAAAACTGGACAGCCACATGTAAAAAAATGAAACTAGAACACTTCCTAACATCATGCACAAAAATGAACTCAAAATGGATTAAAGATCTAGATATAAGACCAGACACTATAAAACTCTTAGAGGAAAACATAGGCCAAACACTCTCTGACATAAATGATAGCAACATCTTCTCAGATCCATGTGTCAGAGTAAGGACAATAAAAAGAGAAATAAACAAATGGGACTTAATTAAACTTCAAAGTTTATGCACAGAAAAGGAAACCCTAAACAAAACGAAAAGACAACCGACAGAATGGGAGAAAATATTTGCAAATGAATCAACTAACAAGGGATTAATCTCCAAAATTTACAAACACCTCCTACAGCTCAATACCAAAGAAACAAACAACCCCATCAAAAAATGGGTGGAGGATCTAGGCAGACAGTTCTCCAAAGAAGACATGCAGATGGCAAATAAACACACGAAAAGATGTTCAACACCGCTCCTCATTAGAAAAATGCAAATCAAAACCACTATGAGGTATCACCTTACACCGGCAAGAATGGCCATCATCAAAAAGTCTACAAACAATTAAGTGCTGGAGAGGGTGTGGAGAAAAAGGATCCCTATTACACTGTTGGTGGGAATGCAAATTGGTGCAACCACTGTGGAAAACAGTATGGAGATTCCTCAAAACTCAAAACAGAATTACCATTTGATCCAGCAATCCCACTTCTGGGCATCTATCCAGAGGAAACCATGACTCGAAAAGACACATGTACTCCAGTGTTCATTGCAGCACTCTATGCAATAGCCAGGTCATGGAAACAACCTAAATGCCCATTGACAGAGGAGTGGATAGGGAGGATACGGTACATACACATAATGGAATATTACTCAGCCATTAAAAGGAACGAAATACCAACATTTATAGCAACATGGATGGACCTAGAAATTATTGTGCGAAGTGAAACCAGTCAGACAATTAGACAGCAACACCCAATGCTACCGCTTACATGTGGAAACTAAAAAGACACAATGAACTTCTTTGCAGAACAGACAATGACTCAGACTTTGGAAAACCTTGGTTTTTCAAACAAGACAATCTGGGGGGTGGGGGGATGCACTGTGGGTTTGAGACACAAAATCTATCAAATTGATTTGTGATGATTTTTGTACACCTATAACTGTAATAAAATTCATTGTTATAAAAAAAAAATGAACTGTCCCAAAAGAAAAGGTGACCAGAGTGAAGACATAGGCTGACTGATAATATCCTTTCTGAGGGTCTCCCCAAGGAGACAGCAAAGACCAAGAAAAGGAAGAGGAGTTTCCGTCATGTCTCAGTAGTAATGAATCTGACCAGCATCCATGAGGACGCGAGTTCGGTTCCTGGCCTCGCTCAGTGTGTTGAGGATCTGGCATTGCTGTGAGCTGTGGTGTTAAGTCACAGACACAGCTTAGAACTGGCGTTGCTGTGACTGTGGTTTAGGCTGGCAGCTGCAGCTCCAATTCGACCCCTAGCCTGGGAACCTCCATATGCCACGGGTATGGCCCTAAAAATAAAAGAGAGAGAGAGAGAGAGAGAGAGAGAGAAGGAAGAGAAGCTTGGTACCCATCAAGAGAGGGTTCCACTGTCACCTAACACAACCCGGTGCAGAGGCCAGTCAGCCGCCCCTGCTCCGCCTGAAAACCTCCAGAGGGGCTGGCCCCTCCAGTCCTGTCCCCAA
Organism: Catagonus wagneri; assembly: GCA_004024745.2. Classification (NCBI taxonomy): domain Eukaryota; kingdom Metazoa; phylum Chordata; class Mammalia; order Artiodactyla; family Tayassuidae; genus Catagonus; species Catagonus wagneri. Next base: position 31,249,790 of record PVHT020000521.1, on the reverse strand, counting down.
GTCCAACAACAACACTAGCGCTTCACACAGAATCCACGTGACAGGAGCCCCTTGAGGCCAGCACACACAGGACCTGGTCCCGGGCCTCCTGCATGAAGAGGAGGTGTGGGGACAGAGGGAGGACTTGCATAAAGGCAGGTGGCAGACAGGAACGGCCCGCCACACAAACATAGAACAGAGGGCGATGTCTGTGGGACACAAGGCTGTGAACAGGCTGAGAAATGTTACCACTTACTAATGTGGAGGGATGGTCAGGATATATTTACTGTCAAGTGAAAAGAGCCAAGTAGAGACAGGCGACTGGCCCAACTGCACAAGCAGAGGGTGGGAGGACATCTGGAAGGTGATTCACTGCAAAAAAGTGGCTGGTCAATGGCGGGCGAAGGGAAACTTTGATGAGGGAAGACGCGGTTGGGTGGAACTGCTGGGGCCGAACCACACAGGTGGAGGTTCTCTAGGTGGTGAAAGTTCCTGCCCATGGGCAACGCACTCTGGAAGGGCCACCTGGCCCTCAGTGCTGCTTCCAGGGGTCATTACCAGTGAACTCAAATTTCTGCCCCCAAACCACACCAGAGACAGAGCAAGAATGGCTATAAAATCCAGCATTAAAAACAACTAATCTAAAACTACTCTAAAACAAAAAGCACTGTAAACATACACATAAAAGCTAATAAAACCCTACCTATCAAAATTTTCAGGTTGAGTTTAGAAATCAGAATTTAAAAATACAAACAAGGAGTGCCTGTTGTGGTTCAGGGGGTTAAGGATCTCTGTAAGGATGTGGGTTTGATCCCCAGCCCTGCTCAGTGGGTCAAGGATCTGGCGTTGCTGCAAGCTGCAGTGCAGGTCGCAGATGCAGCTCAGATCTGGTGTGGATGTGGTGTAGGCCGGCAGCTACAGCTCTGAATCGACCCCTAGCCTGGGAACTTACATATGCCGCAGGTGTAGCCTTAAAAAAGAAAAAAGTAAAACAAAACAACCCTTTTTCAGAAAGCTAGAAGCACCTACCCAATGCAGAGGTTCAGACTGAGATAACAGTTTTGGATACCGGACCAAACCCTGGTGCTAGCTGGGGCCACCTCTACCCTGGGGGCCTCACCAAAGGCTCGCGGTGCCCTCTGCAGCTGGGTGACGGTACCCCAGTCTCCTAATGTGACAATTTGGAGGACACATCTATAGGCTTAACATTTCCACTGTCATCCCCATTAACGGGGGCCCACACAGGTGTCAAACATACTTTATTACCACCTTTCTCAGAGACACTGAAACCACCACCAAGGAGAGCTCAGGGTCTAGAGTTTGGGTTTGATGAGATGGCGTGAGAAAAGCCATGCATCTTCCACGCTGCAGAATCCTACCCTGGTGGACCTACTGAAAAACATCACCCCTGATTTCCCAAAGGACAAAAGCAACATCATGAAATTCCAGCCTAGGGCAGGGCCTGGGAGCAGTCACCCAACACAGAGCTTGGCTTCTGCCACCATACAAGGTGCACTGACAGGTGAGATGGAGAAGGAGGAAGTGAAGGGTGATGGGGCACAGGGAGGGGTGGGGACAGGGACTCCTACAGGACAGGGCCACCTGCCCAGGAACCACACGTGGACCACAGAATCTTCAGTGAAAAGAAAACGGGGAGTTCCCGTTGTGGCTCACCAGGTTACGAACCCAGCTAGTATCCTTGAGGATATGGGTTCAATCCCTGGCCTTGCTCAGTGGGTTAAGGATCTGGTGTTGACGTGAGCTATGGGGTAGGTCACAGACGAGGCTCGGATCCTGCGTTGCTGGGGCTGTGGCTGGTGGCTGCAGCTCTGATTCAACACCTAGCCTGGGAATCTCCATATGCTGCAGGTACAGCCCTAAAAAGACTTAAAAAAAAAAAAAGGTAAAAAATTTAGTAACATTAAAAATCAGCTCTTCAGTCACATGAAGTCACACTTCAAGCCCCAACTATGGAACCTTCCATCACAGACAAGTTCGCATGAGCAGCTTGCATGCGTGTCACATGTTAATTTAGATGCAGCAAACAGTATATAACACATTATTCACATCACAGCAAGAATTCTTATACAGTAATACATTCCTAAACGATGAACTAAGTGGCATTTTTGTTTTTCAGTTGTAGGAAAAAAAAATTGAAATTAAAGCCCCAATAGTCATGAAAAAAGAACAGTGCTTTACAACTCTTGCTCCCCTCCCCCTACGAAATAACCCCAGTAAATCAAGCCTCCAAAGGCGGCCCGCTCCCCTCACCCACGGACGTGGGGCAGGGCAGGGCTGGGCACTCACCAGGCTCTGCTCGATGAGCAGGCAGAAGAGGACAGCATTGCCCACCTCCCGCAGGTTCTGGAAGCACACGGTCTTCAGCTCCGCGTACTCAACGATGTCCTTCAGCTGGTGGTGGAAGAACTCCAGGATGCCTGGGGAGACAGAGAATGAGTGCGGGGCTGAGGGAGCTGGAGGGGGAGGCGGCCCCGCAGGGTGCGCTCTGGGGTCCACGGCCAGGAGCACCACTGCTGGCCTCGCGCATTCTGACTCTACCACACGCACCCGTGCTTCCTGACCCCAGCACCTTCCCTGCAGTGGTGGTCTGCCAACCACCTGGGCCCTGTGCTGCAGCGCCAAAGCCTCCTTCTGTCACATTTGTAGAGCACAGCTTGTTTCAGTGTGCTCTGCAGATACTGCGTTTTTGACAAACTGAAGGTCTGCAGCAACCCTGAATCAATCAGGTCTATAGGTGCCATTTTTTCCAATAGCATCTGCTCACTTCATGTCTCTGTCACATGTTGGTAGTTCTTACAATCTATTCAACTTTTTCATTATTGTTTTGTTTGTTATGGTGCCCTGGGATCAGTGATTTTTGATGTTACTATCGTGAAATGGTCACGACTTGCTAAAAGCTCAGGTGATGGTTAGCATTTTTTAGCATGAAGTGTTTTTAAATTAAGTACATATGTTTTTTAAGACATGCTGCTACTGCACACTTAATAGATTACAATATAGTATAAACGCAACCTGACATGCCCTGGGCAATAAATTCACGTGGCTCGCTTTATTGTGATATCTGCTTTGCTGTGGTTGTCTGCAATCACACCCGCAGTACTGCTGAGGTCTGCTTGTATCTTCACAGAGGAGGCAGCGCATTGCAAGAATAACCAAGAAAAACCGTATCACCATCTCCAGCAGAGCTGGAAAAGGTTACTGGTGAAATTCAATAGCCCTTCACAGGCACAAAAGGGAATGTTCTTAATCTGACAAAGGGCATCTACAAAAACCCTGCAGCTTATGTGGTGAAACCTGCACGCCTTCTCCCAGATCTCCAGAGCAAGACAACGCATGCTCACCATCGTCCCGGAGGCCTTGGCTGCCGTAATAAGGAGGGAAGAGACACAGGCAAAAGGCCTGGAGGGAACTCATTGTATCCATTCAATGCTGACCAGTCAGAAATCCCTAAGCTGCAGCAGTAACGAACCCAACTAGCATCTAGGAAGACTTGGGTTCGATCCCTGGCCTCGCTCAGTGGGTTAAGGATCTGGCTTTGCCGTGAACTGTAGTGTAGGTAGTAGACACAGCTTGGATCTGGCGTTGCTGTGGTTGTGGTGTAGGCCAGCAGCTGCAGCTCCAATTCAACCCCATCCTTGGAATTTCCATATGCCGAGAGCGTAGCCCTAAAAAGCAAAAAAAAAAAGAAGAGGAGGAAGAAGAAGAAAGTAATCCCTGAGCTGATTCCACAATTTATTTATTTACTTTTCTGGCCACATCTGTGGCATATGGAAGTTCCTGGGCCAGGGAACAAACCCGTGGCTCTGCAGTGACCCGAACTGCTGCAGTCGGATTCTTAACCCACTGTGCCAATGCAGGAACTCGATGATTCCAGAATTTATAGTCATGCAGAAGACCTAGAACAGCCAAAACAACCCTGAGACGAACAAAGTCGGAGACTTGGGATATTTCAGACCCCTCACCCCAAAAGGTTAGGTCTAAGTGCCATTCTGCAAGGACCCCACGGCCCAGCCTACCCGAGGTCCTTGCCTCTTGCCGGTCCACCCCCCAGCTCTCAACATCTCCCTGGTGTGCACACAGACCCTCTCGGGGGAGGGAACGCTCCTCCACATGTGTCACTGCCCAACAGGCGTCGTGCTGCTGTCTGCAGGGTGGTCCATGCCAGCTGGGCGGGGACGTGCAGAGCAGCCCCGAAGTCCCCAGCGCTGCCCCAGACCAGCTCTGGATGTGACCTAAATGGCTTTGTCTTTGACATTTAAAATGTCCACCAGAGAGGTCCCGTCGTGGCTCAGTGGAAACGAATCTGGCTAGTATCCATGAGGACGCAGGTTGGATCCCTGGCCTCGCTCAGTGGGTTAAGGATCCGGTGTTGCCCTGAGCTGTGGTGTAGGTCGCAGACACGGCTCAGGTCTGCCTTTGCTGTGGCTGTGTTGTAGGCCGGCAGCAACAGTTCCGATTAGACCCCTAGCCTGGGAAGCTCCATATGCTGCAGGTGTGGCTCTAAAAAGACAAAAAATTTTTAAAAATAAAATAAAATAAAATGTCCACCTGTAATCAGGACCTGAGCACCAGTTCCATTACCCCTACATTACTCATCTATGCTCTGAAGGTCCCCTAAGCCAGGCCACATCAATGGTTATTTCCCTTCCCAGTGGCCCACTGGGGCGCCTGTCTCCTCAAAGTCCAACAACGGCTGGGGCGAGAACCTGTAACATCTGGGGGCTCAGCCTATCAGAACCACCTCTCATCGCTGACCCACGCGTGGGCCCAACTCACTTGACAGGACAGTTGTCCAGCTTTCAAGAAAGTACTAATGGATACGAAACAAGAGGTAGTTTTGTTAAGAGACAAGGGCTCCGAGAGTCCAATTTGATCACAAACAATACACTCTGAGGTCACATAGGCTGTTTATGTGGAGAACCCCAAACCTGCTCGTCAGGACATGCAGGTCTGGCACCCCAAAGGGTGCATCTGCCTGAGAGCCCTACAGCCAGCCAGTCAACAAGATAGACTCTCATAAGGGCGAGGCTGCCAGACAGACAGACGGGCTGCACTATCTGGGCTGCCCCGAGGCCTGGGCCGCACAAACCCTGCAGCAGCTGTACCTGCCGGCGGAGCTGCCTGCGCCGCCCTGCTCAGTGGTCATCAAGACCCTGGCGTTGCAGGAGAGCCCAGGTGCACAGGGCTCACAGCCCTGTCAGCCCCTCACCCAGCTTTTCTACTTAAAACTGCAAGAGCCACACAGCCTCCTGCACATCTGCTTCTGGACGAAAGGCTCATTGGTTTGTTCTGCTGGAAACAATCAGGTTGGGCTCCCACCCTCTCCCACCTAGGGGAAGCAGATCTGATCCTTATCAGTAATTTCCAACTTGATTTCCCTTCCTGAGGCCTCGGGCTGACACTGACCCTCCCCGTGCGCCCCAGGGAGGCGCCATGCTCACCGGGGGAGCCGTACTCGTGCCGCGGCAGCCGGCAGACCTTGGGCATCACCTCCATCAGCGTCTTCACGTACTGCAGGATGGTGCCTTGCAGCTGTGGGAGATGGGCTGCGTCAGCCACCAGCCCCGCTGCCACGCAGGCCGTGGGGTGTGACGGGGACTTTGGAAAAGGTCCCTGCTAGTAAAATGCACTGTAATGACCCAGTACTGAGAATCGCTTTGGCCGGATAGGAAACCCCACCCACAGAAGGAAAGCGACCTTGAAGGAGGGGAAAGCCCCTCCCCACATAGGGACTGGGTGCAGAATCCTTCCCCAGGGAAACAAGCGCACCCGAGGGAAACATACCAGGCTCTTGACCACCTTCAGCAGCTCTTCCATGACCACTGCGATGCCCTGGTAGCCAAGCAGCCGGCAGATGACCTGGAAGTGGGGGGGCCCCACGAAGTTCCGGTAGCTGCCGTAGATGCTCGAATAGGCCAGGTTTAAAGCCTGGGGACAGAGAAGGTCAGAGCTTGATGAAGCTGCCCCAAGCACAGGTGAAAATGAAGAATCCATACACAGGCGCATTTGTACACAGCACCCTCAGGTGGAGGGATCCAGAGAACCCGCTAGCCTGCCCTTTACTGTTATCTGCGTTTTCAACCTAAAGACATGAAAACCAGGAGTTCCCGTCGTGGCTCAGTCGTTAAGGAACCCAACTAGTATCCATGAGGATGAAGGTACAATCCCTGGCCTCACTCAGTGGGTTAAGGATCCGGCATTGAAATGAGCTGTGGAGTAGGTGGTAGAGATGCGGCTCAGATCCCGAGTTGCTATGCCTGTGGTGTAGGCCAGCGGCTACAGCTCCGATTCGACACCTAGCCTGGGAACCTTCATATGCCGCAGGTGTGCCCTAAAAAGACAACCCCCCCCCCCGAAAAAAAGAGATATGAAAACCAGCTTGCTAAAAACAAAAAGAAACAAATCCATTTGGTTTTCCAATATTTACTAAACTGCCAGTCCCACAGAAACTATGTTGAGGTCCTGGACTGAGAAAAGAATACATCTTAGCACCTCACTGCTGCCCCATCTTCCCGCCCCCAGTCTCCGAGGGGAAACACCCAAGGACAGACTCTGATGAGGCAGTGGTGCGCACAGGGAGCTGGGGACAGCAGCCCTGCAGGGTGGGCAGGCGAGAAAGGTGGTCAGCGAGAAAGGTAGTCAGCGTAGTTTCTCATAAGACAGGACCTCCAAGCTTGTCTGAGGAAACGGGCACAGCCTAGCAGGGAGATTCCTAATGGAAGTATTCAGTGCTATGTGTTTCCCTCTCGGAAATTCTTTGCTGCACCTTGCAAATTTTGATGCACCTGCATTTCATTCAGCTCAAGGACTTTTGTTTTTTTCTTTTAATTTCCCTTAAGACTTCCTCTTGCCCTAAGGATCACTTAGAAATGTAAATTTCCAAATGTTTGGAGATTTTGTCATCTTTTTGTTAGTCAAACTAGAACTTGAGTTCACTGTCGTCAGGTTACATTCTGTTCCCATTCTTTTAATTTTTTTGAGGTTCTCTGATGAGCCAGAATATGGTCTACCTTAGAGAATGCTCCATGGGCACTTGAAAAGAATGTGTGTTCTGCTGTTGTTGGCTGAAGTGTTCTGTACATGTCAATGATAGCTTGTTGGCTGGTGATGTTTAGTTCTTCTTGGCTGCTGATTTTCTGTGTACTTACTCTTTCGATTACTAAATGAGAGGGATGCTGACTTCCCCAACTACTGCTGTGAAGTTGTTCAGTTCTCCTTTCACTTCTGTCAGGTTTTGCTTCAAGTATTTTGAAACTCTGCTGTTTGGTGTATAAACATTTAGGACTGCTGTATTTTCTTGGTGGCTTGACCTTTTTATCATCGTGTACTTGTCCCTCTTTGCCCCTGGTAAGATCCACTGCTCTGAAATCTACTTTATCCTATATTCATACAGTAACTCCCGCTTTGTTCTGATCAATGCTTGTGTGATACATCTTCTACCAACCTTTTACTTTTAACCTATGTCATTAACTTGAAATGAGCTTCTTATACCATTACTTTTAACTGTCAATCTCTTCCTCTTGTCTTCAGACCACTTATACTTAATATATTTACACAGAATGTAATTACTATTTAAGTAGGTGTGTGTGTGTGTGTGTGTGTGTGTGTGTGTGTGTCTTTTTAGGGCCGTACCCACAAAATATGGAAGTTCCCAGGCTAGGAGTCTAATCGGAACTACACCACATCCATAGCAATGCCAGATCTGAGCCACATCCACAAACTATACCACAGTTTGCAGCAATGTCAGATCCTTTAACCCACTGAGCAAGGCCAGGGATCCAACTCACATCCTCATGTGTACTACCTGGGTTCTTGTCCAACTGAGCCACAACGGGAACTCCTAAGTAGGCTTTTCTTTTTTTCATTTTTTTTGGGCCGCACCTGTGGCATATGGAGGTTCCCAGGCTAGGGGTCCAATCGGAGCTAGAGCTGCCAGCCTGCACCACAGCTACAGCAACCCCAGATCCGAGCCATGTCTGCGGCTTACACCACAGTTCATGGCAATGCTGGATCCTTAACCCACTGGGCGAGGCCAGGGAATCAAACCCACAACCTCACGGTTCCTAGTCGATTGGTTTCCACTGCACCACGACAGGAACTCCCCAAGTAGGTTCTTACGCAGGCTCTGTTTCATTCTTCCTGTGTTCCTGTAGGTCACTTAAACATTTTTTAGAATTTGTTGTAATTTATCTGTGGCATTTTTGAGAGCATCTCTTTGCACGGGTCTTTTAGTTGTGCTCCAGGTCTTATATTATACTTTTTTTTTTAATTTTTCCATTAGCTGGTTTACAGATTTCTGTCAATTTTCCAACTGCACCACGTGGTGACTCGGTTACACATACGTACATAGATTCGTCACAAGTAATTAGACATAGTTCCCAGTGCTATACAGCTGGATTTGACATTATGTAAGTGATCACAACCTACTGTTATCAACATGTTACTGCTTTGAGTGAAGTGTACGACCTTTACCTCCTTTTAGGTCCCTATATCCCTCCTCCTTCCCCTCTTATAAAGGTCTTAAATACTCCCTCTACATACGCAGAACCACATCTGGACGGCAGGATTCCGAAGAACTGGCATAGCAGATAGCAGACCCGGTTGCTCAGCTCCAAATATCCTCAGGAGGCCTGCCTGCAGTTCCTGGGAACTCAGCTCTTGTAATGTTGCCTATTGATACAGTTTTCTATGCTTGGGACACATAACCATGCCCTATAAGCTTGTCTAGGTATTTTGTACAAAGAGTGATTTATGGCAAGCTCCTCCTTTCCTGCAGGGGGTTCTGGGGCTTCAGTAACTGGGGTGTGTCTATGCCCCGGTCACGGCCTTGGATGTGGGTGTTCCTCTGGGCTTTTCTTCCTTGGGCAGGACCACTCTGTACGTCCCATGTGACCCCCATGAGGGACCACTGGAAGCCCGCACCTGCTTCCATCACCACCTGATGCATCTTTCCCTCTTACAGCTATGTGTCCTCTGGCTGTAATAAACAGCAGCTATGAGTCCTCCTGGAGACTGACCAAATATGCAGAGAGACCTGGGACCCTCACAACAGCAAGTCTGAGTCTAAACCAACAATCAAGTGCAAGATTGACCAAGGTGGAAACGCCGCCAAATGCCTGTCCCACATCCACTCCCATGACCATATCAGACCTGCAAGGACCTTGTCTTGGTCGTGGGCTCACATACAGCCCCCTCCCCCATTCCTCCTCAAAGCACCAACTCTGCTTTTTTTTCTGATTTGTATTTTTTCCATTTTATTTTTTCTATTACAGTGGATTTACACTGTTCTTCTGTCAATTTCTACTGTACAGCAAAGTGACCCAGTCATACATAATATACATACATTCTTTTCCTCACATTATCCTCCATCATGTTCCACCACAAGTGACTCCCTGTGCTATAGAGCAGGATCTCGTTGCCCATCCACTCCAAATGCATCTATTAACCCCAGAATCCCAGTCCATCCCACTCCCTCCCACCAACGCTGCTTTAAATGCTGGGATTCTGAGCGAGGATTTTGCTTGATAACAAGTTCTAATCCTTGAAAAAACATGCAAACCACAAGTGAAATCCAATAGCCTTATGTTACAAGCGAGGAAATTCACTCCCAAAGACACCCTGACTTGCTGGGGGCCTGGGGATTAATGACACCTGGTCCCCGGCCCCTCAACAAGTGTCCGGCTTCCTGGAGACCTCACTCACCCCACAGGTGGCACATCCCAGGGACAACACAACCAGAGCAATGTAACCACTAAAGAGGGAGAGGAGGAGGCATACCTCTGGAGAGGGAAAAACTACAAATGCTACACTGTGAAACACACTTTGACTCAGAGGAGGAGAGCCTCACAGCTCAATTCAAGAAGCACTGCTTCTCATGTCTGATGCAGAGACTGGGGCCTCCTCAGAACCCAGGGGCTCCAGATCTTCCCATCATGCATCTTGAGTTCTCCAACATTCCTGACACTGTGTGTCTTCAACTGAGAAGTGGGGGCAATCTTAATTATCTTACAGGAAAGAGAACATCGGTGATGTACTCGAGAGGCTGTTCACTCATAGAGGTGGTACCCTCAAGAACCAAAGAGATAAGGCTGGCCATGTGGAAACCACAGAGGCAATAGCTTAAAAAACTAACAAGGACAGTGCGAGCAAACGCACCATCAACAGAATTCAGAAAAGGAAAACATGTCTCAAACCAGCCTCACCAGAGAGACAGCCACTGTTTAATACTTCAATATGCTTTTCTCTGGTGTTACCTTTTTGTAACTGGGATCTTTCTGTTTGGAGTTGGATTTTTTTTTTAAGCCCCCGTGACCTGTTAGTAAGACCTACATGTTTATTTTCAATGACAGCACTGCATTCCACTGGACAAGAACTTGTTTCAGTGCTCTTGGTGGTCAGTTAGTTTGCCACTGTGGTTTTTACGATGATGTGTTATCAATCTCATAACAGGCCTTACTTTGTACTTGTCTCACTTACTTCCTGAGGAGTCAGGCTTCCTACAAGTGAGAACATTTTAAATTCTGATGAATGCTTGCAGAGGCCACGTGGAATGACACGGTCCCGCGTGCACTCCAGCAGTAACACTTAAGGCAACTTCATTCCTCCAACCTTTTCCGATCAGATGGGCAAAATAATTCTTACTGCTGTCATTTGTTTTTCTGACATCTACTTTATATTTTTTTTTATTACATTTTTGGGGAAGGGTCTGCTCATGGAATCTGGCTCCATTTTACTACAGAGTGCTTATCTTTTTCTTTTTTTTTTTTTTGTCTTTTTGCCTTTTCTAGGGCCACGCCTGTGGCATATGGAGGTTCCCAGGCTAGGGGTCCAATCGGAGCTATAGCCAACGGCCTACACCACAGCCACAGAAACACAGGATCTGAGCCACGTCTGCGACCTACACATAGCTCATGGCAATGCTGGATCCTTAACCCACTGAGCAAGGCCAGGGATCGAACCCGCAACCTCATGGTTCCTAGTAGGATTCGTTAACCACTGAGACACGACGGGAACTCCTGCTTATCTTTTTCTTATTAAACTGTAAGAGTGCTTTAAATACTGACAAAACCCTTGCTGCCACACGTCCAGCCACCATCAGCCGGGACACTCGGCATATCTCACAGGATGGCGGGTGTCCGGTGGTTTGCATCGTGGGCCCGCCTGCCTGTGGTTTCCGGATGCCAGCACTTTTCTCCACGTCCCCTCCCACCTCAGCTCCTCTCTTCAAGACATCACAGCTGGATGAGCCACCCTGCTCCTCCGTCACAGATGTGCCCCCAAGCCTCTTCCACACATTTTCTGGGCTTGATGCTTTCAAACCTTTAAATCTGCCAACGATTTTGTATATGGCATGATACATTTATATTCGTACAACTACACTGATTCAAACTAAACTTCAAACTGTGCCTCACTGTGAACTTGAAAAATCACAATACAGACACAAAAGAACCTACCTTTGATCCATGCAAATACTGGGGTTGTGCATTTGGCTGTTTATCTCTTTGAAATTCTTGAGAAAATGGTAATACTGTCCGAACAAATCTAAACAAGAAAGGTTTAAAAAAGAAAACCAAAAATTTAATGGTAGTTCTTTAAAATTCAGAACTTTTCCATTACTCATCAATTAAATTTTCCTCCCAACTGAGTTATAATTATCACAGAGGAAAATTCTAGGATATAAAAACCCATATTAGGAATGAATTATAAATACTCTTTGAAACATGTTAAACAAATCCAAAGTTCAGGAACAGAGCGAGGACACAGGGTGAGGGGGGACTTCCAAGCACAAAAACACAGTCTCCAAACTTGGCATCGAAACCATTTCAAGCCTAATTCTGTCCTTTGACAAGAGGTGATGACCAGGCACTCGGGCCTTGCTGGGCCTCTGGATACAGCAGTGATGACAGGGTCGGGGTGGGAAGGAAGACATAGGCAGCGATGTGGTCACTCAGATCACTGGTTATAGACTAAGAGAAGGTGAGTCTACGACCATACTTGTGGAACCAAAAGACCGTGGCTTCATAATGGATTAGGAGCCACTGAAAATCAAATACTTGGAGCTTAAAGCAGAAATGTCCAAAATCAGCTAGCAATGGAGTTCCCATCGTGGCTCAGCGGAAACAAATTTGATTAGTATCCATGAGGATGCAGGTTCAATCCCTGGCCTTGTTCAGTGGGTTGAGGATCCAGCACTGCCATGAGCTGTGGTGTAGGTCACAGACGTGACTTGGATCCTGCGTTGCTGTGGCTGGGGCGTGGGCTGACAGCTATAGCTCCAATTCGACCCCTGGCCTGGGAACTTTCATATGCAGCCCAAAAAAGACTGAAAAAAAAAAAAATTCACTAACACTTTCAAATCAGAAAGGTTCATTTAGACATACAAAACTTTTCCTAAGAAGCACGATTTAAAAAATTCATGGAGGAGTTCCTGTCGTGGCTCGGCGGAAACAAATCTGACTAGGATGAGGTTGCGGGTTCGATCCCTGGCCTCACTCAGGGGGTTAAGGATCCAGCGTTGCTGTGAGCTATGGTGTAGGTTGTAGACGCAGCTCGGATCCCGCGTTGCTATGGCTGTGGCGTAGGCCAGCAGCTACAGCTCCTGTTAGACCCCTAGCCTGGGAACCTCCATATGCCGTGGCGGCCCTAAAACAACTAAAGACAAAAAAATAAAATTAAAAAAAAACTAAAAATTCATGCATTTATTATTAAACGCTAAGAACTTGATTAACACCTATTACACTGTAATAAATAAAAACAAATGTAACTGTCAAAACACCACAGCGCATGAAACAAATGTTCACATCTAAGGGGAGGACGGTGGCCCATGGCGCACAGCACGTTTACACAGAAACATTATATTGTTGAATGGCTGGACTTTGTCATTAATCCTTTAAAGAGCGGCGTTGAGTTTTTGTGGGCAGGTGGTTAAATTGCTTGCAAGTCAGCTGTATCCTTTCATGATCTGCTGGGGTGTAAAGCAGTCACTACCCTAAGGCTGGTGCTAAGTCAGGCCCTGCTGGCAGTTCTATCGAATGCCTGGGTGTTCAGTGAGTTTTCCACATTCTTGCAGGCAAGGCCTTCGGTGACTCCGAGCGCCGGTGAGCTCTGGGGACGACTCCACCTACAGCTCCCTGGAAGCTGTTCTTCTCACAGACTTGTGGAGTTCCACCCAGCACACACAGTCTAATATTCAAGGAAAGACTATTAAAGGATCCCGAAGCTGGTTTCAGGCACTGTTTCCCTGGGTAGCTCTCTCCTCTTCCACACTGTGCCCTGTAAACCCCAGCACTTCAGCTCTCTTGTCTCCCCCCAGTGCCTCAACTCTCGTCCCCATCCAGCAAGACCGCCAAACACCTGCAGGCAGGAAGCCAGGGAAGTCACAGCCCACACCCTTCATTTCCTTTCCCTCCAGGAAACATCCAAAGAAAACAGTTCATCAATCTTCTCCAGTTTTCCCCTTGTTTAAGGCAGAAGAGTAAATCCAAAAGCTGTTACTCCATTATCCCAAATAACTTCTAAACACCACATTTTGACCATATATATTTCTCAATTTAAAGACAAAAAAAAAAAAAGAAACAAATATTGAATTCCAGTGAGTTTGTGTTTCACAGTGCGAAGGATAAGTAATTCCGAAACTGCTTTCTTCATGTTTGAGAATTGAGCAAATGCGTAACTACACGAAAAAGGGTGAAACAAGAATTCTCAGGATTGAGGGAAGTTACAGAAATGGAAACGAAGCTGCACGGCGGAACTGCAATCGAAGACAGCAGCGTGAGTTCATGGTTTCAGTGTATAGGGAGCCAGACAGAGGTAGAGACGCATGTCAATATTATGGGTTTGTGTCCCCACAAAAGAAAACTTTTAGTCTTAATAACCAGTACCTCAAATGTGCTCTTATTCAGAATGAGGACTGCTGCAGGCATAATTAGTTAAACTCATACTGGAGAAAAGGGGGCCCTTAATCCAATGTAACATGACTCACACCCTCACAGGAAGAGGAGAGAGACACATGAGGAAAACGCCTTGTGCCAAAAGAGACAGGGCATGGAGTGATGCAACTGCAGGCTGGGGACCACTGGCCATACCTGAGGTGGGATGTCAGGAAAGGACCCTACCTGGAGCCTCGGAGGGAGCACAGCCCGCTGACCCCTTGGTTTCAGGCTTCTTGCCTCCAGAACCATGACAACACATTTCTGTTGTTTTAAGGCGCCCCCCACCCCCACCCCCAGGATATGGTAGCTTGTTAGAGCAGCCTCAGGATCCTGCCCCAGCACTCGTACAAGTGCAAGTTCTTCCTAGCTCTGACCACTGAAAGGGGCTAGAAACAAGGTCACACCAGTAGCAGTGAGCATACCCCCTAATACCTGGGCTTGGCTTAATTTTAAAATATTCTCCATTTAAAGGAATCCTCATAGAATCACAGATTACAAGGATCAAGGAGGAGAATTCCAAGGTGAATCTGGAACTTCCTGGGGTGCACAAAGTAGGGCAGAACTTAAGAGTTATGAGAACAGCCAAAAACATATTAAGAATAGAGAGGGAGGGGCTCCCACCAGCCAAAACAGACCTATTTGAGCCACGAAATCAAGTCATGACAGTAACAGATTAAAACCGTGCATTAGAACCTCCAAGTCCTTCCTAATACAAGCAAATAAATAAATGCTAACGCATACAGCTCAATGCCAATAACTATTAGCTACAGATGAGTGGAAAAGTTTGAAAATCACCACAGTGATAACTGATTCAGATAAGAATTGACAGATGTTAAAACAAGTTTTAACAAGAAACAGTGTATTTAAAGTCTCAAACTATCTTCCTAAAAATTACTTATAAATTTCAAACAGAAAAATGGCAACATGCCAGTGGAGAAACCTGGCCGCCACCACCCTAACCAAGGCGCTGGACGTTAAGACGGCCAGCGATGGGGAGTTCCCTGGCGCCTCACAGTTAGGACTCTGTGCTTTCACCTCCGAGGCCAACGTTCAGTCCCTGGTTTGGGAGCTGGAATCCCGCACTCCCCTACCCCTCAAAAAAGATGGCCAGTGACGGGTCAACCCTCGTGCTGCAGTCTTCCAGCCAAAGAGGCCTGACTCTGATTCCAACTGCTGGCTTACTTCTGGGGCTATTGCACTGCTACAATTAGTAGCTGTACAGGTTAAATTTAAGTCACAGACCACCTAAGTGACCTCCAAGAGTCAGCAGGCATAAACCATTAATAGGAAATAAGCAGCAAAATAAGTAGATACGCCAAGCAACAAATGGAGTCTTGGTTTTCTCGAAGCAACTCTTGGGAAACCCTCATGTGAGGAATTAAAATACTGGCTGGCAATAGTTTGGTCTGTCTTCCCACGTTTTCATATGCAAAGTGGACATCCAATATGCTACTGTAAGATGTCTTTTGCAATCCTGCTGTACAGCACAGGGAACTGTACCTAGTCACTTGTGAGGGAACACGATGGAGGGTAATGTGAGAAAAAGAATGTGTGTGTATGTATGTATGATTGGGTCACCTTGCTGTGCAGCAGAGATTGACAGAACATTGTAAATCAACCATAACAGAAAAAATGAAAATCTTAATAAAATAAAAAGATATTTGCAGACAGCGAATCTTTTAAGGGTTCTACCGGAAGACCTGTTGTTAAAAAATACAGAAGTAGTGGCTTTGCTGACACTAATAGAAGATGGAGGGCTTCAGGGCTGCTTTGGTGAAGATGGCATCCATGCAGCCAGGGTTCCCTCTGAACTGCACCCCAGGTTCCCAGGCCCAAGGATGCCAAGGTTACCTCACAATGGCCCCTGCCAGCACATGTGAACCTGGGTTCCCGAACAATCGCCAAGCCTGCTGCAGGCGGCACGGGCTCCAGAAGCCTGGGTAGAGATGCCTCCTGGGGCTGCGCACCGGCTCTGCAGGCAGGCAAGCTCCCAGCACCTTCCTGGACAGCAGGGAACACATGAGATCAGGATGCCTTCTGCTGGCTGTCATCCACATTAGACCGTGCTGGTACGGGCTCAGGGCGCCAAGGGCGGTCAGCTTTTACATCACAGAGACAGCCGGCTCTACCAGACCCTACAAGCCGTACGGTCTGGAGGTGTCCACCCCTCCTAAGGCACCAACTCTCTGACCTGAGTCTCTGATGAGACTCCTGCCGGGCCCCCATGGCGGGCTGCTCCCTAGCATCAGCCCCAGTCAGGGTGAGGGCACCCAGGAGGACCCAGCCCCACAGGGGTTCTGATTCGAACCCTAGATCTCTTTCCCTAACGCCACACTCATCACCCGAGTTCCTGGAGTGTTCTTCAGAAAACACAGAGATTCAACAGAAGGGTTTAGGGCACGTGCTGAATTTTCGTCATCAGGTAAGTTTCATCTGACCTCCCTCTGCAGTCCTTCCACACAACTTCTGTTGTTTCTGAGCCCCCGACCCACTGGGCTATCTCCAAGATGAGCATGTGGGCAGGTGCTGTATGCATCCAGTGTGGCCAGCACAGAGGGGGGAGCAGGGAACGGCTTCAATTGTTCCCTTCGCAAAATCTCTGGAATCCCTTAGAGAGTGACAAGACGCTAATCAAAAATGCAACCTAAAATAATACAAAAGAATCACAGCTCCCTGTGTCGCCTGATTCTACCCCACACACACTGTACATTTTCTCAACTTGCCAATAGTGGGGTTCTGGTGCATTTCACCTTTGGAGATGCCAGTTCTAAGCACTAGGCAAAAATGATTTACGAGATGTAACAGAAATTAGTTCCAAAGTTTCCAAATGGATCAACCAAAACAAAGAAAATCTTGTAAACGTTAGCCACGACTCAAACAGATTTTTCAGAAGCACAACTATCCTCATTTAAACAGAATGCCGGGGAGTTCCCATTGTGGCACAGCGGACACAAATCCGACTAGGAACCATGAGGTTGCAGGTTCGATCCCTGACCTCGCTCAGTGGGTTAAGGATCTGGTGTTGCTATGGCCGTGGTACAGGTCACAGACACGGCTTGCATCTGGCATTGCTGTGGCTGTGGCAAAGGCCGGCAGCTCTGATTCGAACCCTAGCCTGGGAACCTCCATATGCCTCGAGTGCAGCCCTAAAAAGCAAAAACAAAAAAAGTCAGAACGCCCAGAGTTCCCACTGTGGCTCAGCAGTTAACAAATCTGACTAGCTAGCATCCATGAGGATGCAGATTTGATCCGTGGCCTTGCTCAGTGGGTTAAAGATCCAGCGCTGCTGTGACTGTCGTGTAGGTCACAGACGCAGCTCGGATCCTGCATTGCTGTGGGTGTGGTGTACACCAGCAGTTATAGCTCTGATTAGACCCCAGCCTAGGAATCTCCACATGCAGCAGATGTGGACCTAAAAAAAGACAAAAAAAAGCCCCACTTTACAATATATCATGTGGGAAAAGAATGTGCATTTGGAGCTCCCACTGTGGCACAACGGGAGCAGGACAGGCAGCATCTTGGTACTTGCAATTGATCCCCGGCCTGGCACAGTGGGTTAAGGATCTTGTGTTGCCACGGCTGTGGCTTAGTTCATGGCTGCGGCTCAGATCTGATCCCTAACCTGGGAGCTCATATGCAGTGGGGCTTAGTTCATGGCTGTGGCTCAGATCTGATCCCTGACCTGGGAGATCCATATGCTGTGGATCAGTCAAAAATAAAAAATAATGTATATATACAGTATGCCTATTAACATCCATTTCTGCAAGATAAAAAAATACGTATGTATATTTGACTGTATGGTAAAAATTCTAAAGACAGACCTTTTTATAATGAAAATCTTTAGGGATTTAATTATTTTCCCCAAAAACACACAAACACATGACTTCTAGCTTTTCTACAATTATGATGCATTACTTGTGTAACAAAATTCTTTTGAGTCAATTCAAAAATCACCTGTTTCAAGAAAGGGGGCCCTTAGAATGGAGTCTACAGGGGTGAGTAATCTCTGAAGCCTGGTTCCAATGGATTGTGCCCAGCCAGGCACAGGGGCCCCAAGCCCAAGGAGGCCAAGCAGGGCTCCTCCCTCGGCGGCCCTCATGGCCACGGCCGCCTGGGGCCAGGGCTGGGGCCGACGGCCCTGACGTGCGCACCCCTCCGTGCACGAGGACAGGCCTGCCTCCCAGCAAGAGAACCAATCCTGGCGTCCCAAACAGACAATGGCCACAGTAGGTATGATTCAAGAGGGCCTCCCTTCTGCCCTGGGGGTCAAAGTTCAGCACCCCTGGATCAAGCCACACACAAGTACGCCTAAAGGTCAGTACTGATTAAGTCAACACATAGTGGGGTTCAGATGCATCAGTGGCATGAAGTAAAAGCAAAAGACACTTAATTCTCAAGAGTGGTCATAACACTCACACACATACTCTCTCTCACACCCACCCTCACTTATACTCACCCTCATATGCCCACGTTTCCTCTCATGTACACACACACTCACATGTCCCTGGCACGTGCTGACACAGAGCAGGAGCTCAGCGCAGACAGGACAACCTTCAGGCAGAGATGTCTGTGAGTGGGTGCTGACCCAAGGCCATCCCAGGACCCGGGCAGTACCAGAGGCTGGGCCACGGGACACTGCAGACATCACCCATGCCACCCACCCCGTGGGCCACTTGTGTTGCTCACGAAAGTAAAATGGCAGGTGGGTGTGGGGGTGGGTAACCAGTGGACCCTCGATGCCCCAGCATCCCAGAATGGAACCATGACAATTAAGAGTCACCAGCACATTCCAGCATCAAGAGACCTGAAGGTGTAAAGCTGGTGCAGACCCAGCGGCTGCCACATGCACTACAGACTTGGCCCCAAGCCCCAGGGAGTGCCCTGGACAGGAACCCTGGCCCCACCACACGGTCTGCACAGGAAAGCCATGACCATACGCCCAAGGGCTGGCCCAGGGCTGCATCTGCACACGGACGAGACCAGGACGGCCTGAGTATTCTGGACATGGAAGATGAAGGGCCTGGGAACCATCCCGTTTAGATGCCCACTGGCAGGGGCATCCAGAAACATCCGTGAGGTGGCACGCTCACCGATTGGTGGAGCCATTGTAGCAGTAGTTGGGCAGGAAGTCGTAGTTGAGCTCCCAGAAGACGTGGAGCGTGATCCTCCCATAGGGCGCCGACACGTTGTGGTTGGCCTCCCGGAACATGGCATCGAAGCTGTCCAGAGTCAGGTACCTGCTCAGCAGCTTGTGGGTCATGCGGTTGATTTCCAAGAGGCCGTCCAGCTCCTACAGGACCAAAGAGACAGGGGTGTGAGGACAGAATCTGGCCTGGCATGGTGGCCTCCATCCCGTCTGTGGGCAGCGCTGTGGTGCTGGCGTGGGGACAGAACAGGATGTGAACGGGAGGGGCTGCACTGAGGTGGGACCAGTGAGCCAGGGCAAGAATGCACAAGGTGGGGGTCTGGCAGGCGACGGGAGCCTGCTTCTCACACCTCAACTCACCACATCCTTTCCACTGCTCTTGAAACAGCCCTCCTTTCCACGGCCATCCCCATCATCCATTCTCTACTGCTAGCTGTGGGTCCCCAAGGGTTAGCCTGAGTCGGTTTCCCTAACTAAAGTCATTCAAAAGCAGAGCTGTGCGGCAGGGCTGGCAAGCACGCTCAGAGACGGCCTTCTGGGCTTTCACACTGTTCATAAACCACCCCAGGCCTGTACTATCCTCTGCGGCAGCCACCAGTCACACACAGCGAACTGAGATGCAATGTACATGTGAGACACACAGATTCCAGAAACCAAATATGAAAGCAAAGAATGTAAGATACCCCCATCAATAAGGTTTTTATAATGATACTATATTGAATTGTTAAATTTTGGACATTTGGGGTTAAATAAAATAGACTGAAATTAATTCCCATTTCTTTTTGCCTTTCTATCTTAAAAAATGTATTTGTTTACTGTACCTGCAGCATGTGGAAGTTCCTGGGCCACGGATCAAACCAAGCCACACCAGTGACAAAGTCAGATCCTTAACTACCAAGCCACCAGGGAACTCCCCTTTTTCCTCTGCTATTATGACAACAAGTAAATTTCTACTGGGCAGGACTGGTCTAGGTCAAAGCCTCAAGCAATAATTTTAATCCAAATCACGTAAAACCAAGGACACGGAAGACACCATGGCCTGGATCAAGCCAGGCTGCAGGAAGGGCCACTGTGAGCTCTGCATCCTGAGACAGCCTGGATTCTGAGAAAGGACCAGGGAGCACACTCAGTCCCATGGAGACGCCCTGCCCAGAGGAGGGCCCAGGACACCCCCACCCCATCCAGCGGCTTCTCTAAGAACAAACACGTTCCTGGAGTTCTCAACGTTTGTCACCATTTGCCTGCAGCCATTATTCTTGGAAGATAGATTTGGCACGACAGATTTTCCTTAATTCTCACTTTCTTTCCTGCCAGCAAAGGTCTGAGGACAATTTGATCTTCTTTCCCTGATCACTATGCTCAGGTACCCAGAGAGGACTTCTTCTTTTCCTTGAAAGTCCAACACTTACATGACAGTGTTCCTTGGTGTGGCCACTTTGGGTAAGTCTTCCTAGGCACATGATGAATATATTTATACAGTGTTTCTAATTTCATCAGCTTTTCTTGAAATACTACTTGGTTTTTTTTTTTTTTTGCATTTTTTTAGGGCTGCACCCACGGCATGTGGAGGTTCCCAGGCTAGGGGTCTAACAGGAGCTGTAGCCACTGGCCTACATCACAGCCACAGCAACGCCAGATCCAAGCCGCGTCTGCGACCTACACCACAGCTCACAGCAACGCCAGATCATTAACCCACTGAGCAAGGCCAGGGATCGAACCCGCAACCTCATGGTTCCTAGTCGGATTCATTAACCGCTGCGCCACTACGGGAACTCCTTAAAATACTATTTCATCAGGATAAACAGAAACTGGTATCTGTTCCATCTTGTGGCTTTGGTTTTCGCCCTCAGGGGTCTCTGAAATGTATGTTTGATCCTCATTGTTCATCTTCTACATGATTTTCTCTCAAATCTCTTTTGTCTGTCTTCATTTCTTTTTAATTTTTAAACTTTCCTCCTTTCATTCTTTGGCCATTATCTTGTGTCGTAGTTCAGCGTAATTATTTTTTTTGAAGGGAATTCAGAACTGGGATGACTAAGAGCAGGTGCACAGAGAAGATGCCCAGGACAGACCTGCTCAATGAGTGCACATCTTTGGATCTCTATGCAAAAACAACTTACAAACAGGCCTGTCAACAAGGACAAAAGGAAAAGCAGCTCCAGGAGTTCCCGTTGTGGCGCAGTGGAAACGAATCTGACTAGGAACCATGAGGTTGTGGGTTCGATCCCTGGCCTTGCTCAGTGGGCTAAGGATCCAGCATTGCCATGAGCTGTGTGTAGGTCACAGACATGGTTCGGATCCTGTGTTGCCGTGGCTGTGGCATAGGCTGGCAGCTGTAGCTCCGATTAGACCCCTACCCTGGGAACTTCCATGTGCCGTGGGTGCAGCCCTAAAAAGCAAAGAAAAGAAACAAAGAAAGAAAGAAAAGAAAAGTGGCTCCAATCCTGGAAACCAACCTCCCTAAAACCTGCTGCGCTTGAGAAAGGGAAGAGCACTTACGACTATCGACGTCAGGTCTTCACTCTCAAATCGCCCGATTGCCAGCTCCAGGGACTTGTACATGGCGGCTGAGACGCGCTGAGTGATCAGACGATTGAGGTCTATGGACCTGCCCAGGAGCTGGGCACAGAGGGTGGGAGTTGTTAACAATAACAGCAACAACAACAAAAACCAAATAAACAAGTATATACCCATCCTCACAAACTGATTCCAAAAGATACAAAACTCAGATGATGGGAGTTCCTGCAGTGGGTCGGCAGTAACAAACCCAACTAGTATCCTTGAGGATACAGGTTCGATCCCTGGTCTCACTCAGTAGGTTAAGGATCTGGCATTGCTGTGGCTGTGGTGTAGGCCGGCGGCTGCACCTCTGATTCAACTCCTAGTCTGGGAACTTCCATGTGCCACAGGTACAACCCTAAAAAAAAATAGACAGAAAAAAAATCATATGAAAAGTATGATCAAATCCCCTACTTTGCTAGAGCTGAAACCCTGCAAGTCAAAACTGTAAAGAACTTTCATAGCGTCCTTTGCAAGTGAATTTACACTTACATCACGGACAGAAACTCCAAGTCTCTCCAGAGTCCCGGGAGAGCCTGGGTCTGGCAGTTACTGAAGCCCCGGTAACAGGTTTGGGGCCACCTCAGAGCAGAGAGCGGCCTGTGTGTGCCTCACCCCCATGGTGTCACAAGGGTGAGAGAGAGAAAACCACTCCATCTCAATTGAAGAGTCCAAATAGCAGGTGTGCACCTCTATATCATCTCAATCACATAAAAATACAGACAAAACCCTAGCGAAAATGTCCCAAAACGTGAATAGTGGTTAATCTGTAGATGGACAGAACTACATAGAAATTTTCCTATAGTTTTCTGTATTTTCCTAACTTTTGATGATGGATATATATTATTTTGAAGAAACAAAAAAACAAGTATTCTATTCGTACTCTTTGTGCCTGACATCAAAAAGCTCCCCCCACCACACTGATCTGACCGGCGTCTCCACCTTCTCTCTTAAGCTCTGGCTTTTGGGCTCCCAGAGAGGAGCTGAGTTTGGGCCAGGCCTCCCTCATGTGTCAGGTTACCCAAGAGAAACTGATTTTTTTTTTTGCTTTTTTAGGGCCGCACCCGCGGCATATGAAGGTTCCCAGGCTAGGGGTCAAACTGTAGCTACATCTGCCGGCCTACACCACAGCCACAGCTACGCTGGATCCGAGCCGCGTCTGCAATCTAAACCATAGCTCATGGCAACGCTGGATCCCTAACTCACTGAGCGAGGCCAGGGATCGAACCCACCACCTCATGGTTCCTAGTTGGATTTGTTTCCACTGTGCCACAACAGGAACTCTGAAACTGCTCTCTTTACAAGGATGTTCCCACAGCCACATAACACACTGAAGTCTATTAATAATCCAGGGTGCTCTAAGAAAACCCCACTCTCTCCCCGGCCGGCTCCAGGCCTCACCACACCCAGGGGAGGCCTGGCTCACCTGCACGTGCCTCTGCTTGAGCAGCGTCTCATAGCGGTTAGATGGCGGGAGGTGGATTGTTGCTCCCTGATTCTTGCACTCCGATCGTAACCGTTTATCAAGAAGCAAACTAGCAAAGAAAGAAGAGAGGGCATTTCTCACGTGCTGTAAACTGTAATGGAAACGTCAGGTCAAGGAGCCCAAGACTCTGTACCCAAATTACTAACCACAAGCTCACCTTCCTGCCATAACCTTATAATATGCAAATATCTGGTCTGCCAGCTTATAAACAAATTGGTCAAAGCATAGATTCACCTGAAAAAGAAAGAAAGCACATGTTAAATATTGCTTCCCTAAATCAAGAGCAAATAACACAACATAAAAAAAAAAACTTTTGATCCAGCAATTCCACTTCTAGATATTTATCGGAAGGAAACGAAAACACTAAGTCCAAATGCTATCTATACCCCAATATGTTCATTGCAGTATTATTCACAATAGTCAAGGCATGGAAACAATCTAAGTGTCCACTACTGGATGAACGGATAAAGATGTGATACGTGTGTGTACATACACACACACACCCCTATATAAAACAGAATATTCTCAGCCATAAAAGAAAAGAAACCCTGCCATTTTTGATAACATAGGGGACTCTGAGGGTACTATGCTAAATGGAGTAAGTCAAAGAAAGACAAATACCACATAATCTGACTTAGATGTGGAATCTAAAAAAAGAAATATCTCATAAATACAAAGGACAGACTGATAGCTGCCAGATGTGGAGTATGGGAGAAACAGGTGAAGGTGGGCAAAAGGCACAAACTTCCAGTTATAAAATAAATAAGTTCTCACGATGTAAATGTTAAAAATCTAAAAAATAAAAAAATCCCAATCCTTTGTTAAGGCAACCAAAAAAAGCTCTAATGGGAAAAGAGAAACAACCTTACTGTCCAACGAAAGCAGATTAAATCCATTTCAGTGTGATCAGGAGTGACCACACACCCCCAACGAAAAGCATGTCACCACCTTTCCTACTGATGGAGAGAAATGTTCCGATTCTCTTAAAGACAAGAATATGAAAAGGTCTCTGTCATCACGTGTACTGCATTTGGGGTCCCCACCCTGGGGGCAGCTCCTGCTTCCAGGCATATGTCCCAGGAGTCACTCCCTGTGGCCTCCACTGGCTCCAAGGTTGATTAGGGTAGACAGCCCTTTAACTTCAGCTTCAAAACCGCATCCCCCCCTTGCAGATGGGGCTAGCGTTTACCCTCCCCCAACCAGGATAAGAACACCCTGTGCTCAGAGAGCAGCTGCCCCGGGACCCATGGGTTCTGCCCATGGCTCATCCTGTCTCGCCTGGGAGCCCATGTCACCTCCCCACAGAAGCACTTCCCGTGATCTCTGTGAGACACAGCTGTACAGTGCAAGCTGTTGAGGTTAAATTCTCTCATAACTTAAGCTAGAAAATAAGATGTATCTCCTTAGCTGCGTGTACACAGACTTAATAATTCCACCTGTAAAATTTGTCCTCCATGGAGAATAGACCTGTGGCTGCCAGGGGGTGGGGGTGGGGTGAGTGGGATGGACTGCGAATTTGGGGTTAATAGATGCAAACTATTGCCTTTGGGATGGATAAACAATGAGATCTTGCTGTACAGCACTGGGAACTATAACTAGTCACTTATGATGGAGCATGATAATGTGAGAAAAGAGTGTATATATGTATGAGTGACTGGGTCACCTTGCTGAACAGTGAAAAATTGAAAGAACACTGTAAACCAGCTATAATGGAAAAAAAATTTAATTAAAAAAATAAAGAAATTTGTCCTGAAGAATAATCTAACACAGGGGGTTCCCGTTGTGGCATAGTGGAAACGAATCTGACTAGTATTCATAAGGATGAGGGTTCAACCCTGCCCTCGCTCAGTGGGTTGCAGATCTAGTGTTGCTGTGGCTGTGGTGTAGGCCTGCAGCTGTAGCTCCAATTCGAGCCCTAGTCTAGGAACTTCCATATGCTGCGGGTACAACCCTAAAGAGAAAAAAAAAAAAAAGAATTTAACACAACTAAAAAGTTACATGCAAAGAAATCCATTAAAGTATTACTTATATTAAGCAAAAATAAAAAGCTAAAACAAGAGAAATAAAATTGGGGTGGCTGAGTCCATCTATTCCATACCACATCCCTGCTCTAGACTGTGTTCAAGACAGAAGACAGGCAGCAATACGCAGAGCTTATAACATGCAGTCACGTGAAAAAGACATCACCCAACAACTGAAGACTCCAGCCATCACGAGCAGATGCACCGAGAAAGGGGCGGATAAAAGGGTTCACCCCAAAATGTTTATCTCAACGTTCGTTCCATTGTTTAAACCTTGTATTACAAAGAAAGTTTGCTTCCTCTAATACTCAGAGAAAAAGGAAATTAAAGAAGCCTCTTAGAGGTGCTTGGGCCCTCACCTCTGCCTCAATTTCGTCGTAGAGAAACTGCTTGTTGAACCTGGTGAGGGCGTAGTGGGCACTATCATTGTACAGGTCCAGCGAGTAGAGGACATACCTGCAGAGAGGGGGTAGCAGTTAGCCCAGCCGCACCCAGGCCCTCTTTTCCTTTCTCACAAGGAAAAAGAACCTCTTACTTCAAACACCAAACTGGGTTCCTTCGACGGCCCTGAAGGCAGAGCCCCACCAGGCCGGCCAGACCCTCAGCAGGACATGCTTGGCTCAGCCTCACCCAGAACACCTAATGGGTCCACCAGGGCTTCCTGTAACTGCATTTTTTCACTTCTCATGTTTCAGAGATTTTCATCCCAATTTGCAACACCTTTTTTTGTTTGTTTGTTTTTTTAGGGCCAAACCTGGGGCATATGGAAGTTCCCAGGCTAGGGGTGGAATCGGAGCTATAGTTGCCAGTCTACACCACAGCCACCACAACGTGGGATCCAAGTTGAGTCTGTGACCCATACCACAGCTCACGGCTACGCAGGATCCTTAACCAACTGAGCGAGGCCAGGGATCAAACCCATGTCTTCATGGATTCTAGTCAGGTTCATTACCACTAAGCCACAACAGAAGCTCCATTTTCTTATTTTTGAGAACAGTCTGACTTAAAAAGAAAAACACACGAAGGCCCGGGCCCCATGAACATGTTCGGTGTGGCCAAAAGCCCCCCTGATCCCTGGAAAAAAGGCAGTGGCCAGTGGTCTCCAGAAGTCAGGTCCCTCTGAGGACTTAAGGCATGAGAGCAGCAGGCCCAGTGTGACCCCAGAGGAGAGACACTAGCTAGTTAAGGCCTCTAATGCTGTGGAACAGACATACAGCCGATGCAGAGGGAACAAGGCCCACCTCCTAATGTGCACAGCAACGAGGGTGAAGGTGGGCCTGCTAGGGTGGGACCACAATCTGCTCAGCACACAACACCCCTTTCGTTATTACTTTCCCTCTGTAAGCGTCATATTTTCGTGGATTTTTTTCTCTTCTTTTTTAGGGCCGCACCTGCAGCATATGGAAGTTACCAGCCTAGGAGTCAAACTGGAGCTGTGGCTGCCGGTCTACACCACAGCCACAGCAATACAGGATCCAAGCCACGTCTGCAACCTACACCACAGCTCATGGCAACACCAGATCTTTAACCCACTGAGCGAGGCCAGGGATCGAACCCACATCCTCATGGATACTAGTCGGGTTCGGTTCCGCTGAGTCACGATGGGAACTCCGAGCTTCATATTTTCGAAGTCTCTGACCTTGCTCCCCGCCCCCCCGGCGCTGCCGTGACCCTGAGCCCCAAACTCTAAACAAAGATTTCGATGAACATTTCCTCCTGCAAATCCATCTGGGTCAGAGGCCACGTCACCGAGAGGCAAAGCCATCTCTCCCCTTGCTGAGTTCCCAGGGCCTCACCAGCACCTGGACACGGCAGACTTAATCAGTTCTACTGTGTTAGCTCCCCGTTTCCGTCTGAAGCCAATTCGCCTGTTCCTTGTATTGATCTCCAATGTCTCGCCCCAAGAATTATGACTTTAAACGAAGTACTGAGAAGAGCCAGCCCTTCCCCCACCTCCCAGTTTCCAAACTGTCAAGGGCTTCGATCACCAGGGACAGGGGCTGGGACAGGCCTCCAGATGCTCACTCCATCATTGACGCCTCCTTGGTCTCCAGAATGTGGTCCGTCAGGATCCAGGGCATGGACATCTCAATGGGGAACTGGATCCTTCTGCCCATGGTCAGCTCCAGGAAGAACTCTCGGAACCACAGCTGTGAAAGGTCACAGCACTGCTGGAGCGTCTCTTGAGAAATTCAAACAATACCACATTACTCGTCTGCAAGCGTAAAAGACCCCACGGGGAGTGATGCAAGGGAGTGCGTGCCGGGCTCTCAGCCCTGAGCCCCAGGGAGAGGATGTGAGAGAGGAGCGGGTCACACGGGCCTTGCACACAGTGTGGCCACAGACAAAGCCACCTGGACATACTCTTTCTCACTCAAAAACAGAGTCAGTGTCCAACCCTGCAGGCCCAGCATGGACAGCACTGCCCACCATCAGGACCTCATCATACCATGTGCCTTCTGGGTGGGATTGGGGGGGAAAAATGTCTTTTTCTTTCTTTCTTTCTTTCTTTCTTTTGCTTTTTAGGGCCGTAATTGAGGCATATGGGAGGTTCCCAGGCTAAGGGTCAAATTGGAGCTATAGCTGCCTGCCTATAGCAGAGCCACAGAAACATCAGATCTGAGCTGCATCTGAGGCATACACCGCAGTTCACAGCAATGCCAGATCCTTAACCCACTGAGTGAGGCCAGGGATCGAACACGCAACCTCATGGCTCCTAGTCAGACTCGCTTCCACTGTGTCACAACAGGACTCGAAAAACTGCCCATTTTATAAAAAGAAAAATAAAAACAGGATTACTTTATTTACTTCGGATGCAGAGTGTAGCACCACATGCATACTTGGTGCAGAGCTCTCTAATGCAAAATAGAGACAGACTGAAAAAGAAAGTTTCCATCCTTTTACGAAGTGAAAAACAAAACTTTACTATTACTCTAAACCAGCAGCACTATGCAGCCAAAATAGAGGCCTCCTGTACTAAACAGCTGCAGCGCAGGAATGAATGCAGACAAGTCCATGATGGCAAAGGGCATCTACACACAGGCCCGGTCATCCCAGACAGGCTGCTCAGGTCAGGTTACCGGCCACCTTCCCCATATCACAGGCAGGGGGGCAGTTTCTGATATCTGTCACTGCCTGGGTCTGGAGCCAGGTGACAATTATGTTGGCCTGTGTTGCTGACCCAATGAGGGTTAAAAAACACTTGCGTCCAGGTTACTGGGCAGGTCCCGGGCCCCACAGGCCTCATTCATCTAAGGACCGGTCACATGGAAGGAGCCCCCAGCTGGTGATGCATTAAAAGCGACAGGCGAGGAAAGGCCAGGAGGGTTACATGTGTCAACGCCTGGGTGCGTGAAGGGACCACAGCAGGAGCGGTCAGACAGGCGGAAGCATTCTAGACGGTGTTAGTGTTGTTAGAACATGCTGGACTGGACGCTGATCAGCAGTAGCTCTTACCACTGAAATTTATCAAGTGGGTGTAGAAGAATGACTCGCGATGAAATTTTTCAATGTCCAATATGGTGGGCCCCTCAAGGCTACTTCTCAGGGTTTTCTTGGAACCACTTTTGTCTGCAATGAGGGACTCTAGCATGGTTCTCACCATGTAAAGCTGCATTATCCAAGGAGACATTTGTGGGGGAGAAAATACACATGGCACATTAGTTACCACAAGTGCATATAAACTACGAGGGGAGCTGCTCTGCTGGACACCACGCCGGTCCTCACCGGGCGGCGCCCATCCGCACGGCCAAGTCGCTGCTGCTGGGGACAAAGAACGTGGCGCAGAGCAGTTCACCTTGTGCCATAAACGTCAACAGGAAAAACAAACAATGTCTTACCACCAAAGGTTAAAAGAGGCGGATAGGTGTAGGACTGCCTCAGAAACGCGTTAACCACATGCAAGAGCCTTTCCGCGCCCACAGACTTGAGCTGCCTGAGCAGCTCGGCAGAGCTCAAGGACTCCGCCATGGTGCGCACCAGGTAGAGCTAGACACGGACAGACGGGAGAGCGGAGACAGCGTTAGTCACGCGCGGCACAGAGCGGCGACGCGCATGCGCTCGGGCGGCGCCTGCGCAGACGGGACAGACAGACACCTCACCCCCACCCCCACGCCCGACCCCACTCCGCGTCCTCCCCGGAGCAGCAAGGCCCTCCCACCAGGCGCTGCAGAGGCTTCCTACAGAACCAGAAGCACCACACTCTGCTGGGAATTCCCTGCTAGGCTGGCAGAAGAGACTCTAAAAGTCCCCAAGGCAGAGGTGATAAATAAAGAAGGCCAAAGTCCCAAAACAAGAGGCGAAAAGCAGAGGGCATATTAAATCAGGTTCAAGGGAAAGCTGCCTGTTGGGGGGGGGTTTGAACGTGCCAAGAGAAGCAACAGCAGTGGTAGCTTAAGACCAAGCACAGACTGAAACTATGTTTTTAGATTTCCCCCAATTTTATCTTTAGAAACGAGGATTTTATAAAAATTACAAACATACATTTAAACACCACCCAGGAAACACAGCATAAATACGGACACATGGACTTTTACCCACATTTTGGGTACTGGACTTGATGCAGTCAAATTAAGTTCTGCATGCAAATGACCAAACCCGAGAATTGCCAAGTGTGTATGCCCAGATTCATTTGGGCGGGAAATGGGCGGGAAATAAAAGAGCAGAAAAGACACTGGCAGCACTTGACCTGCCCAAGCAGAGAGCGGTGAGATCATTTCTCTCCCGACCCCCCTTTCCATCCCCCAGCTCAGGGTTAGCCCACTCAGGGGAAGAGGTGGAAGCAGGGGAGCGAGGGACGAGAACCTGAGTGCTAGAGGGTCCCACGGCGCGCCGAGGCACTTTAATGTCGAAGCCACTCTTGGGGTCCTTCTCACCCCGAAGGGCCGGGTCATTGAAGGGTTCGTGCCCTGTCTCCCAGTCACACACGGTCTTCCTGATGGCCTGCAGGACACTAAACCACCGACACGTTGTCAAGGCGGACACAGTGCTGACACCCTCAGCCCTTTTACAATCACAGAATCTCCTCACCTAACACACAGCCAGCTCTTCCATATGAATTCCTCTGGGAGCAGTGGGACAGAGGGTGGTAATGGACCCATTCAATAGGAATTTTTTTTTTTTTTTGTCTTTTGTCAATTTTAGGGCCGCACTCGCGGCATGTGGAGGTTCCCAGGCTACGGGTCTAATTGGAGCTGTAGCTGCTGGCCTACGCCACAGCCACAGCAACGCGGGATCCGAGCCGCGTCTGCAACCTACACCACAGCTCATGGCAATGCCAGATCCTTAACCCACTGAGCAAGGTCAGGGATCGAACCCGCAACCTCGTGGTTCCTAGTCGGATTCGTTAACCACTGAGCCACTCTGGGAAATTTTAAAAACAGATCGTTTTCTGGGGACATTACCAGCCCCAGAAGATCTAATGTAGTTGAGTTTGCTTCAGGAAGCCCGGAAGTGATGTTTTATTTCCTAAACATCGAGTCATGCTAAGGGCAGCAAGAGGACAGACCTCAGACATCCACCCAGAGCTGAAACTCAACCTCCCTGTGACTGATCTCGTTTTCTAACTTGAACATGAAGCCACCAACGCAACCCTGGGGGCTGGGTCTGTGCCCTGAAGACATCTGGAACATGCCCTCATTCCCAACAGGGCTCCTCTGTGTAAAGTTCCCCAAGGGGCCACCCTCGGAGCAGATGCACCCACACGCCCATCCTGATCACCTTTCAGGGACTGTTCTAGCTAAAGCCAGAGGTACTCTTAGGCTACACTGTGTATTTCCTACGTAGCTGAGGCTCCACCACAGCAAGCGCGAGCAGAATCGAGGCGCTACTGAAAACACAAACGCCTCCACTCAGCTCTCCAGGTGAGAGAACCAAAACTGGGAAGCCTCACAGTATAAGACTTATTAATGCTAAAGTCATATCATTCTAGATGACAGTTATGGCAACCATAAAGGAACAAAATGAAATCAATACACATATGAGCCCCTGGGAGCTTCATTTTACATAAATGTCTCCGAAAGACAACTTTATCTAAAAGGCTAAACATTATAATAGAAAATTAGGAGTTCCCGTTGTGGCTCGGCAGTTAGCGAACCCGACTAGCATCTAGGAGGACTCAGGTTAGATCCCTGGCCTCACTCAGTGGGTTAAGGATCCGGTGTTGCCATGAGCTGTGGTGTAGGTCGCAGACATGGCTCGGATCCCGCGTTGCTGTGGCTGTGGCGAAGGCCGGCAGCTACAGCTCCTGTTAGACCCCTAGCCTGGGAACCTCCATATGCCACGGGTGTGGCTCTACATAAAGGCAAAAAGACAAAAAAATAAAAATAAAAATAATGCTACAATTTGTTGAAACCTAAGCTGGTCCTTCAGTTTTGGACAAGTCTGTGTGGGGGGGTATGTGCAACAGGGCTGACCTCTGGATAACGTTCTTCTTCTTCTTGATGGCTTGCCTGAGCGGCTCCCTGAGGGTGACCTGGGAGAAGTCCTGCAGCGCAGCGTAGACAGTGTGGCGGATGGCATGGTTGAACACGCTCTCCATCCTGCCCATCAGGACCTGCAAGCCTTTGATCATGGCGATCACCTGCAGGGGAACACACGACCTTCAGCATGCTGGAGGGTGACAGCTGAGTTCCACGGGCTGGACACACACCAGGAGGCTGCCTCCCCTGAGCACGGGGCCTCTCTCTGGCCTCCCGTCTCGCTGCTCTGCACCTGCAGCTGTCCCTGTCCCTAGTCTGACCCCATCAGACCATGAGCACTTTGAGGGCAAGGACCGATCTCCTTGGCCTGGAGCCAACAGAGGCATTTGGTAACGGACTCAAAACACTTCTGAATCTATTAGGGTACACTTCTCCATGGAAGACTTCACACGAAAAAACAAAGATGCAAGAAAAGCAAATTTGTTATTATCTGGAAAAGAAAAATGAAATTACAAGTCTGTAGTCAGAATCCCATCTGTTAAATAATAACGGCACAGAGAACTAATACGCATAAAAAGGCCAGACAAAAAATGCACTAAACTGCTTAAAGTTCTTTTCTCTGATAGCATCAGAGACAAGATACTGTCCTCATTTCACATGTTTTCTCTGCTTATTTGGGGATATATATGATAAATCTAGGTTGCTTTTCTAATGAGAAAAAAAAAAGAGAGAGAAAAACTTCTATTTAAAAAAAGCAAAAATGGAGTTCCCGTTATGGAACGAATCCAACTAGGAACTATGAGGTTGTGGGTTCGATCCTTGGCCTCGCTCAGTGGGTTAAGGATCTAGCGTTGCCATGAGCTGTGTTGTAGGTTGCAGACGTGGCTCGGCTCTGGCGTTGCTGTGGCTGTGGTGCAGGCCAGCAGCTACAGCTCTGATTAGACCCCTAGCCTGGGAACCTCCATATGCCATGGGTGTGGCCCTAAAATGACAAAAAATAAACAAATAAATAAAAATTTTAAAAAATAAAGCAAGAATTCTAGAGTTCCCATTGTGGCTTAGAGGGTAGTGTCCATGAGGATGTGGGTTTGATCCTTGGCCTCGCTCAGTACAGTATGGATCCAGCGTTGCTGTGAGCTGTAGATTAGGCTCAGATCTGGCGTTGCTGTGGCTGTGGTGTAGGCAGGCAGCTGAAGCTCCGATTCAGCCCCTAGCCTGGGAACTTCCATATATTGCAGGTGTGGCCCAAAAAAACAAAACAAAAAAAAAAAGAAATACAAAGGACAACAGCTGAGGACTCTTGAGGACAGAAAGACTTGCTTTGCCAGATACATAATTAACTGTTGTAACTAAGAGCAGTGTTAGGAAAGGAAAGACTGTCATATGGATTAGAACACTGTAACAGGAACACTCCCGCCCAGGTTTGATCACCTGATTCACAACAGAAGTGGCAAGTAGAGCAGGTGGGAGGACTGGTGGGGGCATATCAGACAGAAATGTGAAAGGCAGAATAAAAAAATACCCAGAAGGCAATGTAGGAGACTAACTTCATGACCTTGGGATATGCAAAACTTCTTAAAGCAGGAAACTTACAACTATAAAAGAAAGAGGAGCTCCTGTTGTAGCTCAGCAGGTTAAGAACCCCACTAGCATCCATAAGGATGCAGGTTCGATCCTTGACCTCACTCAGAGGGTTAAGGATCTGGTGTTGCTGCAAGCTGCAGTGTAGATCGGCAGCTGCAGCTCTGATTCAACCCCTCACCTGGGAACTTACATAAAAGAAAAAAAAGAGTTCCCCTTGTGGCATGGCAGAAATGAATCTGACAAGTATCCATGAGGATGCAGGTTCGATCCCTGGCCTCGCTCAGTGGGTGAAAGGATCCAGTGTTGCCGTGAGCTATGGTGTAGATCGCAGGTGCAGCTCAGATCTGGTGTTGCTGTGGCTGTGGTGTAGGCCGGCAACTGTAGCTCCAGTTGGACCCCTAGCCTGGCAACTTCCATATGCCACGGGTGCAGCCTTAAAAAGCAAAAAAGGAAAAAGAAAAGAAAAAAAATACAAACAAAAAGCAGTTGGATGGCATAGAAATAAAGACCTGTTCATCAAAAAGGGTCCTGAAGCCCAGAGCTGGGGGAACCACAGCCAACACGTGAGGGTGAGGAGCTGTCAGAGGGGCTCTCCTGCCTCAGACCCCCGGGCCCCGGCTCGCTGCTCTTGTGTGAGCCAGCAAGGAGCTGCTACGGCTCCCAGGCTCTCACTTAGAAAGAACGCTCATCTGCGCAGACCAGGAACCCACAACCTACTTCACTGTGACAGGTGCCAAGGGCCGCCCTCCACAGACACAATGACAGAAAATAAGCAGTTCATTCATATTCTATCTTTCCTTGGCAGAGGGGAGACAGTTTGAGGCCAGAGTCCAAGGAGGAAGAGAAAGCAGACAAACCGCACCTCCACCAGGGCAAACTTCTCCTCACTGGTGTAGTTGTAGCGGGTGGCCCGCTCATACTCCTCAGCGTTGTCAGGGCAGTCCTTGTTGGAGTACTTGTCGGTGGGGTGCACAAGTTTCCATGAGTACTGGTGTCAAAAAAGAGAAGAGACCGTCACACTGAACGCAAAATGCCTAACTGCTAGTCTGACTCACAGGGCCATCGCCAGAGCCACCAAAGGTCAGCCCCCTGCTGTTCGCTGAGTCTGAGAGTCACACGCAGTCATGTGTGCTGGAGCACACACACACACACACACACACACACACACACACACACAAACTCTATATGCATACATACACACGCTACACATGCACACACACACAGTCTGTTTCCATAAAGCTGCAAAACATTCTGGCCACAAGATTTCAGGTTTAAATAACGCGTCAGAAATTTAAGGAATACCTCAAGTGAAACAGCCTGGATAGTATGTGTGGAATATCTAAGACTATAAGCATTTCATCACCATTTTAAAAAGAATTAGCCTTTCACATGATCAGGAATCCATCCAAAAATAATAATCCTTATCTGCACAAAATAAACAAAAGGAGGGAAAATCTTCTATGACTTACAGGCATCCAAATCTTTCTAGCGTCAGACACCACTGTACTAATCCCAAACAAAAGAAATTGATGGCTAGAACCACACAGAGACCATGTTGTTTAAAAAATGAGAATTAAAAATCACTGTAACAGGAGTTCCCGTCCGTGGCTCAGTGGTTAACAAATCTGACTAACATCCATGAGGACACAGATTCGATCCCTGGCCTTGCTAACTGGGTTAAGGATCCAGCATTGCCGTGAGCTGTGGTGTAGGTCGCAGACACAGTTCAGATCCTGCGTTGCTGTGGCTGTGGCATAGGACGACGGCTACAGCTCCGATTTGACCCCTAGTCTGGGAACCTCCATATGCTGCAGGTGCAGCCCTAAAAAAAAGAAAAAAATCATTGTAACAATACCAATTTAATTCTATCAATATGTTTAAAAGATAAGGCCCTTTTGCTCTATAACACAGGGAATAATATCCAGTCTCTTGGGCTAGACCATGATGGAAGACAATACACGAAAGGGAATGTATATACATGTGTGACTGGGTCACTTTGCGATACTGCAGAAATTGGCACAACACTGTAAATCAACTGCAATAAAAATTTTTTTAAATAAAATAAAGATAAGGCCCTTTATTTATAATATATGTAAATGAAATATACATTGAGTCATCTTCAGACTTCTAAACTAACATATATTCTTACTTCTAGTGTCAAAGATAATTTGTTCTTAATCCGAAGAGCAAGATTAATGCAGAAAAATACATAATTTAGTCAATTTCTTGCCAAGTTTGGGAAAAAAAGCACTTCTAACCAACTAGGGGTGCATTTCCAAATAAAAATGGGAGTGCCCACCACTTCCATCACGTGAGCGCTCCACTGGGACAGCAGCTGCAGGCCCTGCAGTGCGAGGTCGAAGAGCTTCCGGTACTCAGCATCTGTCTTCTGAGCCTCCTGGCGGCCCGAGCCTGTGACCACCTAGAGATGACAGAGCATCAAGAAGTCACCAATGTCCAGGAAACCACCCACAAAACCTGCTCAAGGAGCCAAACCCGAATGAACACTCCGCAAAGTAGGAAATGATGTGAGTACAAGACTGTCAACTGCATCAGAAGATAAGGCCACTGCAAAGCCCTCGCCATGGGCACCCACAGCTCAAAGCACAGAGAACAGCTGCTGCAGGCTGTGCTGGAGGGGTACCCAGACATGGTCCTTCCTGAGAGAAATACTTGCCTAGCCTGTTTCCACTTAGCTAAGAAAGGAAAATGTGCACACATATCCGTTTTCACTGCTGTGACTCGGGTTCAATCCCTGGCCCTGGAAATTTTGCATGCCTCGGGCAAGGCCTTCCCCCAAAAATGAAGAGTAAAAACTTAGATTTAAGAATGTTTATCAGGAGTTCCCGTCGTGGTGCAGTGATTAACGAATCCGACTAGGAACCATGAGGTTGCAGGTTCGATCCCTGGCCTCGCTCAGTGGGTTAATGATCCGGCAAGGCCGTGAGCTGTGGTGTAGGTTGCAGACGCGGCTCGGATCCGCATTGCTGTGGCTGTGGCGCAGGCCGGCAGCTACAGCTCCTGTTAGACCCCTAGCCTGGGAACCTCCATATGCCACAACTGCGGCCCTAAAATGACAAATGCAAATAAACAAAAAAGAGAATGTTTATCTACAGGCCAGGAAGGGTCAGGGTGTCAGGGAAGGCAGACTTCTTTGCATATATCTTTTCTGATACGTCTGGCCTTAGAACCACAAAAACATAAAATTATGTTGTGACAAAATTAAATTAGGAAAAAGCAATCCCTAAAACTCAAAAGCAAAATACAACAATGACGTGCAGGACCGAACTGGCATCAGGAGCACACAGAGGAACCGCGTCGTTGAAGTGCCTGACATTAAGATTTTGGTCACCAAGGCAATCATTTCAGAGACATCCATTCTGAAGAAATATATTGCCAGGTATCCAAGTAGATAAAGAGCCAGCCTACCCATGAAGTTTCCCCCAGTAGAAAGCCCATGGTGGAGTTCCCGTCGTGGTGCAGCAGAAACGAATCTGACTAGGAACCATGAGGTTGCAGGTTCAATCCCTGGCCTCGCTCAATGAGTTAAGGATCTGGCATTGCTGTGAGCTGTGGTGTAGGTTGCAGACTTGACTCGGATCCTGTGTTGCTCTAGCTGTGGTGTAAGACAGCAGCTGTAGTTCTGATTCGACCCCTAGCCTGGGAACCTCCATATGCCTTAGGTTCGACCCTAAAAAGCAAAAAAAAAATGAAATGGAAAAAAAGAAAGAAAGCCCATGGTGGCCAAGATAACTGCCAGACCTGCTTCTCCTCTCCTGCACCCTAATTCCTACTTTTACGTTTTAAATTCACCAGGAATGAATCCATGAAACACGGGCACCCAGTCCTGGATACCAACAAAGGCAGAGCCCCAGGTCCACGTGCCTCCGTTCCTCTCTACCTGTGACCTCACTGTGCAGCTCTGAGGGTCCTGTGGTATCCTCTCCGACCTGTGCATGATCAACCTTGTTTTTTCAAAGTTTCCTGACGGTCATTGCTGAGAGCATCTTGCAATCATAATAAGGGCCACAAGGGGTGGCCCAGCCGCAACACTTGCTCTGGCGAAGGTTGGGGGGCTGCCAGGAGCAGTGCAGTTCCAGGCTTCACTGGCAGTGTACAGGACACACGGGACAGGGGTCATGGCAAATGACACTGCATGGAATGAGGGAGATGGTGGCAGAGATGTGTCAACGAATGTAATGTACTGAACTTATTTGGATCCTGAGGCAAACAAACCTGGAAAATAAACCACGAATGATAATGAATAGGGGAAATCTGAACAATGACTAGCTATTCAATATGAAGGAAAACGTACTTGTTGGTTTTTAGAGTGTGATGGTATTATGGTTATGTTTAAAAGGGGCCCTTATCTTATAGAGACACGTGGAACATACGTTATTTTGGCTTTGCTTCAAGCTGATCCAGACGGAGGCACAGGGATGGAGCATTTGATTTTAAAAGGGACAGGTGATGAAGCTGAGTGTGGCTCCTGAGGGTGAGGACTGGTCTCTCTCCCTCTGTGGGCTTGAAAATTTACATAATGGGGAAGTCAGACAAAAAACAAAAACAACTTTGCCCAGAACCTGGCTCTGGTCACTGTTAGAAAGTTACCAGGAGTTCCCCTCTGGCTCAGTGGAAACGAATCTGACTAGCATCCATAAGGATGCAGGTTCGATCCCTGGCCTTGCTCAGTGGATTAAGGATCTGGCGTTGCTATGAGCTGTGGTGCAGGTCGCAGATGTAGCTCGGATCCTGTGTTGCTGTGGCTGTGGCGTAGGCTGGTGGCTACACCTCCGATTCGACCTCTAGCCTGGGAACCTCCATATGCTGCAGTGCGGCCCTAAAAAGACAAAAAAAAAGAGACAGTGATCAGATCTGGGGCCTCAGGGAGTGTGCACACCTGCACTGACATGCCCATGAACTGCTCACACCCAGCCACTATCCCTGCATAGAACAAATCTTTACCCGCTAGTCAAAGAAACTAAGCAAACAACTTGAAAATAATAACTCGATTTACAACAGCATCCAAAGTAATAAAATACTGGAGGTCCCCTGTGGCAGAGCAGGTTAAGGATCCAGCATTGTCACTGCAGCATCTCAGGTTCAATCCCTGGTCTGGGAACTTCTACATGCCACAGGTGCAGCGAAAAAAAAAAAGAAAGAAAGAAATCACACAACAGTAAAAAAATAAATAAGTAAATAACCCAATTTTAAAATGAGCAAATGCCTTCAAGAGACATTTCTTAAAGACGCCATACAGTTGGCCAAAAGCACTTGAAGATACTCAGTTTCATTACAGAAGTGCAAATTCAAACCACAACCAGATACCACCTCACATTCACTAGGATGCCCAAAAAAACAGATTGCAACAAGCGTTATCAGCAAGGATGTGGGGAAGTCAGCGCCTCAGAGACTGCTGTGGGGAATGTAAAATGGAGCAAGCACTTTGAAAACAGCCTGGCAGTTCCTCAAAATGGTCATCACAGAGTTGCCACATGACTCAGCGGTTCTATTCCGAGCTATCTACCCCAGAGAAACAAAAACTTATGTCCACACAAACCCTTGTACATAGATGTTAGACCAGCATTATTCATAACCCAATGGTCCATCAGTCAACAACAGATGACTCAATCAACAAAACGTGGTATGTCCAAGCAATGGTGTATTAGTCAGCCATAAAAGTATTTTAAATATGATAAATGAGTCATAAGCCACCCCTACTCTGTGGGCCACACTAGCCTCTGGAGACGGGTGAGGTAATGCTTCCTCACCGGGGAGGAGGGCCGCCCGCCTGGGATCTGCAAGGAGGCAGCACGGCCCGGGCATCTGGGCTGTCTTTCAGTCATTTCGGTTACATGATGACTAATGCTTGGGGGTAAGGGACAGGGTGCTTGTTGTCCTGCAAAGGGCAAGGCCAGCAGATTGAGTTGTTCCCCCAAATGTCGAGGTCCTTCCAAAAACCCAGAGAGACCTAAGCCTCAAAAACCAGACCTATCTAGGTGGTCCCGAGACCCTCTAGACCTCTCACGGCACCCACACCGCTGACCACCGCTCCGACCCTGAACTTGGTGCCTTGTGCACTAAACATGAGAACATGATGACACGCCTCTGCTGCTCCCCCCCCACTCAGACTTCCGACCTGCCCACCCCCCACGTGAGCAGTGCTGGCTGGGAACACGTGCAGGTAACGTGACCAGTCCAAACAAGGATACAGAACACCCGGCTGAGAGTTCCCCTCGTGGCTCAGCAGAAATGAATCTGACTAGCATCCATGAGGACACGGGGCTGATCCCTGGCCCTGCTGTGTGGGTTAAGGTCGCAGACATGGCTCAGATCCTGCATTGCTGTGGCTGTGGTGTAGGGCCAGGGGCTACAACTCTGATTTGACCTCTAGCCTGGGAACCTCCATATATGCCACATGTGCGGCCCTAAAAAGACCAAAAAAAAAAGGAAAAAAGAAAAAAAAGAGAGAGAGAGAAAACCCTGCTGCAGAGCTGGAAGGGATTAACAAGGCCCAAAGCCAGACAAGCAGCATTTCATCCTACGCTCAACTGCAGGCCTTCTCTGGACCCCCAACACGTCTTCTTCCGACCCAGGGGCTCATGCACTTCCTTCCTGCTAGACATGAGAGGGGCACAGGTCAGAACCGCCACTTCTGTCCCCAATGTCTGCCACTCTCCTCACCCCTCTCCTAGCAGGTTTGAATCATGGAACTGGACGAGGAGATGCGCTTAATTCTTGGTCTCACCTCAGTCCTTTCTTTTGGGAATCCCTGTTATGTTTTTCTGGAAAAGAAGATGCTTTTTGTACAACTGAACAAATACAAACTCCATTATATTTGCCTCATCTATTAGAAAGAGTGCTTTTGGAGTCCCTGTCATGGCTCAGTGGTTAACGAATCCGACTAGGAACCATGAGGTTGCAGGTTCGATCCCTGGCCTCGCTCAGTGGGTTAACGATCTGGCATTGCCATGAGCTGTGGTGTAGGTCGCAGATGTGGCTCAGATCCCGTGTTGCTGTGGCCGTGGCGAAGGCCGGCAGCTACAGCTCTTGTTAGTCCCCTAGCCTGGGAACCTCCATATGCCGCGAGTGCGGTCCTAGGAAAAAGGCAAAAAGACCAAAAAAAAGGAAAGAAAAAAGAATGAGCACTTTTCCAGTATTTGGTGCTACATCACGTTTCTCAAAGCAATTAGAGACGGGACTTGGGTGCAGAGAACACAGGGGCCCACCCTAGGCTGCGTGTGTCGGGTGTGCGCCGCAGGCAGGGGCCACTCACCTCACTGTTGCTGTAGCGTGCCAGCTCCGAGATGAAGCGCATGTGGTCCTCTCGGATCTGGACCATCTGCTCGCAGATGTTGTACTGTGGGCTGCTGCTAGAGGATGTGCACGTCCACCTGGGGGCACAGGGGAAATGTGCGTTACCTGAGGGGTGCCTGGCTGAGGACACGCTGCACAGCAGGCCCACCTGCTGCCCCGGGGAAACT
Organism: Catagonus wagneri; assembly: GCA_004024745.2. NCBI lineage: Eukaryota > Metazoa > Chordata > Mammalia > Artiodactyla > Tayassuidae > Catagonus > Catagonus wagneri. The sequence goes on along the minus strand of PVHT020000521.1, from coordinate 31,209,160 downwards.
GCATGTAGCAAGGAGGTGGGGGCGGCACCAACGGACACAGAATTCTCTGTAAGGGACCGGAGAGGGGCCTGCCTCATCTCCCTGGGTCAGCGTTGTGTGCTCTATCTTCTTGTGTCTGCATGCCGGAAAAGTAACTGGAATGTCTCCTTGAGCAGCAAACTACTTCCCACGAAGCTGACAGGCGCTGCTCAAGTCAGGACACTGCACTACCCTTGACACAATACTGCAGAGCTGGCAGGAACTAATATTTCTAAAATACTCACGTGTGAAAACATAAGCCATAGTCCAAAACAAGTCAGTCAAAGACTCGGGAACAAAAGTTATCCTTACTGTGGGAGTTGAAAATGACATCAGGAGTTCCCGTCGTGGCTCAGTGGTTAATGAATCCGACTGGGAACCATGAGGTTGCGGGTTCGATCCCTGGCCTTGCTCAGTGGGTTAAGGACCTGGCGTTGCCGTGAGCTGTGGTGTAGGTTGCAGATGCAGCTCGGATCCTGCGTTGCTGTGGCTACAGCATAGGTCGGTGGCTACAGCTCCGATTAGACCCCTAGCCTGGGAACCTCCATATGCCGCGGGTGCGGCCCTAAAATGACAAAAGGCAAAAAAAGAAAAAAGAAAATGACATCACTTGGAAATTAGTATTGCTATAACTACCTATGTTGCACCACACACAACTTCAGCAGCGGATAGTCAACCTACTGGGAAAAATGCATCAAGAATTAAATCTAGGGGGAGTTCCCATCATGGCACAGCAGAAACGAATCTGAGTAGTATCCATGAGGATGTGGGTTCGATCCCTGGCCTCGCTCAGTGGGTTAAGGATCCGGTGTTGCCTAAGCTGCGGTATGCGTTGCACATGCAGCGTGGATCCCGAGTTGCTGTGGCTGTGGCGTAGGGCAGCAGCTACAGCTCCAATTAGACTCCCAGCCTGGGAACCTTCGTATGCCGTGAGTGCGGCCTTAAAAACAAAAAAAAAAAGAAAGAAAGAAACAGAGAGTTCCCATTGTGGGTCAGCCAGTTAAGAACCTGACTAATATCCATGAAAGTGCAGGTCCGATCCCTGGCTTTGCTCAGTGGGTGAAAGGATCCAGCATTGCTATGTGATGCAGTGTAGGTTGCAGATGCGGTTTAGATCCCACGTTACTGTGGCTGTGGTGTAGACTGACAGCTGTAGCTCTGATTCAGCCCCTAGCCTGGGAACCTCCATATGCCTCAGGTGCGGCCCTAAAAAAAAAAAGACAAAAAAAAGTCATTTACAAACAAACAATAGCAAAAGAGAATATGCGACTATGTGACCAGAAAGGCCCAACATGTTTACAATTTGGCCTTCACAGAAAAAGACAGCTAACTTTTGAGTAAACAGATTAAGACTCAAGTGTGTATTTCAAAACCGTGCTGAATGGTGACCACACGTTTGCCAAGTCAACAAAAGCATCCTATGAGACTCAACTGGCTATGTGGAAGCCATAATAAAGGGTACTGTGCATTATTATCATTTGTAATCATGAGATGCAGATCCTTTCTGGCACGGGTTGGCCAGCCTTCTCAGTACAGACCCAAAAAGTCAATACTTTAGGACCTGGATGCGATACTGTCACATCAGTCATAGAGCCATCATCTTAAAAAAAAAAAAGCTTTAAAAATGTAAAGACTGAAATTCTTGCCATGGCTCAGCAGTAAGGAATCCGACTAATATCCATGAAGACACAGGTTTGATCCCTGGCCTTGCTTAGCGGTTAAGGATCCAGCGTTGCCATAGCTAGGGTGTAGGTCGCAGACATAGCTCAGATGGGGCGTTGCTGTGGCTGTGGTGTAGGCCAGCAGCTGTAGCTCCAATTTGACCCCTAGAATGCAAACTTCCATATGATACGGGTGTGGCCCTAAAAAAAGAAAACAAAAACGTAAAGACCATTCTCAATAACAGAGATCTTACAAAAATAGGATCACTCTGGATTTGGCCCTCAGATGATAGTTCTGCGACCTCTGTAAGTCACATGCAAACATTCCCCACCACAACCGCTAGGCTGATTGTTCAGCATTTACCAGCACACCACTGGTCCCAGAATCTGTTTATACTTCCCTGCTTGTGACCAGCACAGTCTAGTAGAGCTCTCCAGGATGATGGAAAAATTCTGCATCTGTGCTGAACAACACAGCCGTCCCTAACTATTAAATATTTGAAATGTGGTTATCCTAATAAGGACATAAATTGCATTTGTAAATGATTTTTTTTATATCTTTTTAGGGCCACACCTACGGCATATGGACGTTCCCAGGCCAGGGGTCGAATTGGAGCTGTAGCTGCTGCCCTACGCCACAGCCACAGCAACACGGGATCCGAGCCGCATCTGCGACCTACAACACAACTCAAGGCAATGCCAAATCCTTAACCCACTGAGCGAAGCCAGGATTGAACCTGCAACCTCATGGATAATAGTCGGATTTGTTTCCACTGAGCCACGACAGGAAACCCTGTAAGTGAATTAAATGTAAACAGCCACATGCGGAAAAGGCCACCGTATCAGGCGCTCAGTTCAAGATGGCTGAGAATGTCAAAGGTGGCATCTCCGGATAGAAAAGCGCAATGTCATAAACGACAGTAGGAACACTGGGGGATGCTCTGCAGGGGTACCTCCCTCTCCGCCTACCGAGATTTATTTTCCTCATAGTGCGCGCTGGTCTTGATGTATCTTGCCAGTTCTATCTGCATGTCCCCGAACAGCGGAACCACCTGGAGCTGCTGTACTCAAAGAGCAGAAGAAAAAAAATACCCACGGTCACTATCTATGTTTAGTCATCAAAGACAACCACAAGAAGAACGAGTAACGCTAATAATTACTGTGGGTTGAGTGCTATCTCTGCAAATCACTGCAAAAGAGTGATAAACAACTTCCACATTCACTTTAACAAGAACAAAATAGAGAACCAATGTTCATAAAACCGATTCAAATATTAAAATTAACCTACCTTGTTGCCAGATCCATGGTCATTAAAAAAAAAAAAAATCAACTGCATTTCTATATATTAGGAACAAATAGAAAATGAAAATCTAAAGAGAAAACAAACTCACAGACTTTGGAAAACCTTTGGTTTTTCAAATAAGACAGTCTGGGGAGTGGGGGGATGCACTGTGGGTTTGGGACGCAAAATCTATCAAATTGACTTGTTATGATTTTTGTACACCTATAATTGAAATAAAATTCATTAAGAAAAAATAAAAAATAGAGAAAAAACTGCAGTAGCATTAAAAAAATAAAAAGTATGTATGATGAAATCTTAATAAAATATATACAATTCTAATAAAAAATACTACCAAAAATTTTTTAAATTTCATGAATGGGGAAATATATCAGGTTCATATACTGGAAGACATGCTATTTTATTTTATTATTATTATCATTACTATTTTAAATGGCTGCACCCACAGCATATGGAAGTTCCTGGGCCCGGTATCAAATCTGAGCCATAGCTGCAGCAACGCTGGATTTTTTAACCCACTGTGCCAAGCTGGGGATCACTCAGTCCTCAGTGGTCTGAGGCACTGCAGCTGGGTTCTTAACCCACTGTGCCACAGCAGGAAGTCCAAAACAAGCTCATTTAAAATATCCATTCTTGGAGTTCCTATTGTGGCTCAGTGGTAATGAACCTGACTAGTATCCATAAAGACATGGGTTTTGATCCCTGGCCTCAATCAGTTGGTCGGGGATCTGGCATTGCTGTGAGCTGTGGTGTAGGTCGCAGACACAGCCTGGATCTGGCATTCCTGTGGCTGTGGCATAAGGTAGTGGCGACAGCTCCGATTCAACCCCTAGCCTGGGAACTTCCATATGCCGCAGGTGTGGCCCTAAAAAGACAAAAAATAAAATAAAATACCCATTCTCCCTAAATTGATCTATAGAGTCATGGAATCCCAAACAATATTCCAAGAGGAAAAGTGGTTCAGAGTGTGGGTGTGTGTCTGGATGTGTGTGTGTGTACAGATGTGGGAATCAGCAAGCCAACTCTTAAACATTATTTCAAAAGATGGACAGTCATGAAGAGTATAACTGGAAGGCTTCCTGATAAGGTGATCTACTGAAAAGCTACAGCACCTAAGGTACCATGGCCCTGGAGTGCAGGGCAGAGAACTTTAAAGCAGAATCACACACATGCCGCCTCATGCTTTATGAGCCAGGGGACTCTGCAGAGCAATGGGGGGAAAAGTCTTTGCAATAAACAGTCAGAGTCAACTGGATATCCATAATGGGGGAAAAAAAAAATCCAAGAATGTCAATCAATCTCACTGCATACACATGGCCATTTCCAGGAGGATTACAGACCTAGACAGAAAGGCAATTGTGATGCTTCTAGAAGGTAAGATAAAAGAAAATTCTCAAGAGCCTGCTTTATCAAATATTTCTTAGCGTGGACATTAAAGATTGACACATTAGACCACATCAAAATTAAGAACCTCAGTTCACCAAATGACTCTGTAACAACGTGTTGAAGAAAGAGCAACACAGAGGAAACACATGTATTTCAGAGCCCATGTATCCAACACAGGACATGTACCTGCTTACATAAAGAGCTACACGTCATGAGTTCCCCTGGTGGCTCAGTGGTTAATGAATCCGACTAGGAACCATGAGGTTGTGGGTTCGATCCCTGGCCTCCCTCAGTGGGTTAAGGATCCAGCATTGCCTTGAGCTGTGGTGTAGGTTGCAGACGCGGCTCGGATCCCGTGTTGCAGTGGCTGTGGCGAAGGCCAGCGGCTACAGCTCTGATTGGGCCCCTAGTCTGGGAACCTCCATATGCCACGGGTGTGGCCCTAGAAAAAGACAAAAAAAAAAGCTACACATCAACAGGGGAGGGAAAAGAAGGAGAGATTTAACAGGGCACTTCACAAGAGAACACACAAAAGACTAATACTACTGTGAATAGGCATCAGGAAAACATCAACTAAACCGCAAGGAAATACTAGCCAATAAAATCACAATGACATGTGTACACACCTTTCAGGATCACCCCACCTAAAAATAAAGCCAAGCACTGGTGATGATGTGGAGCTCCAAGAATGCTCCTTCACTGCTGGTGGGGGGCGCAGTTCAGCACAGCAACTTGGGAGAGCTGTGAGGCTGTGTCCACTATGCTGAAAATGTGTATCCCCAGAAGCCCCAACCCACCACCAGGTATTCACCCAATAGAAGTGTGCCCAGACATGCACAAGTCAAAGGAGAACAGTTCAGAGAAGCCAAAACCCGTAAAAGTCTCACGTTCATCACGACAAAAATGGATAAAGAAACTGCAGTATAACCACAAAATGCAGGGCTACACCAATGAAAATGTAAGGACTACAGCTGCAGGCTACCACAGGGACGATCTGACAAAGTGAGTGAGGGCACCCAGACACAAAAGAATAAACCTAACAGGATTCCATCAGACAAGGTTCAAACCCAGGCAAAACCAGAGCAGGTGGGAAACGGCCCGCCCCACCCCCACCCGCCACCACTGCATTTCCCAGCAAGGAACGGTCACAGAAGCTGGCCTCCCAAAGCTCACGCTGCATACACTTCAATCAAAAGGTTCACCTAAAAACCGTAACTCACCTTGAAGTACTTGTCGATTTTGGATAAGTTTATTCTTTTCTTGGCGTCTAGTTTATAAATGTTGCTGACACTTCCATCCATCAAGTACAGACCAAATCCCATGACCTGAAAATCACAAAATGGCACATAAAGCTCAGACCTGAAAGCTGAACTACCCATAAACGCTTCACTTAACAGTATTACTACGGTTCACAACTTTGAAGTAACAATTCATTCTTTCAAAAATCACCTTATGACACTACGTTAGTTCCAGGTGCACATCATGATGATCTGATATTTCCATACATTAGAAAATGTTCACCACAATAAATCTAGTTACCATCTGTCACCACGTAAAGATATCACTACGTTAATGACTGTATTCCCCACACTACACACTTCACCCCTAGTGACTCATTTATTTTGTAACCAGAAGTCTGTACCTCTTAATCTCTCTCACTATTTCATTCAAATCCCCCCCACACTGGCCCAGAGCCCTTCAGGGAACCTCCTGTTCTCTGTGTCTGAGTCTGTTTTTGTTTTATGTTTGTTCATTTGTTTTGCTTTTTTTTTAGATTTCACATATAAGTGAAATCACATGGTATATTTCTTTCTCTGACTTATCTCACTTAGCTTAATACCCTCTAGGTCCATCCTTGTTGTCACAAATGGCAAGATTTCATCCTTTTTTATGGCTGAATAATATTCCATTATATATATAATCTTCTTATGCATCTATCAGTGTACACTTAGGCTGCTTTTTTGTCTTGGCTATTGTTAACAATGCTGCTTCAATGAACACTGGTGTGCATATAGCTTTTCAAATTAGTGTTTTTGTTTTCTTCACCTAAGTATTCAGAAGTGGAACTGCTAGATCCTACGGTAACTTGACTTTTCATTTTTTGAAGAATCACCCTACTGTTTTCTGTAGTGACATACCTTCACTGTGCAAAAGCTTTTTAGTCTGAGGTGAACCCATTGGTTTATTTTTGCTTTTGTTTCCATTTTTTGAGGAGGCATATCCAAAAAATACTGCTAAAACTAATGTCAGAGACACTGTTCTGCCTATGTTTTCTTCTAGGAGTTTTATGACTTCAGGCTATGTCTTTAACCCATTTTGAGTTTACTTTTATATATGGTATGATAGTGTAGTATTTATTCCTTGTGGTGCAACTGAACAACTGGACTACTTGATCCCTTTGCAAGTAGCTGTCCAATTTTCCAAACAGCATTTATTGAAGAGGCTGTCTTTTCCCCATTTTATATTCTTGCCTTCTTTGTCACAGAATAGCAGATTATAAAGTGTGAGTTTACTTCTGGCCATCTCTATTCTCTTCCACTAACCCATGTGTCTATTTTTTCCCCCAGCATTACCCTGTTTTGATTACTGTAGCTTTGTAGTATAGTTTGAAATCACAAAGCATGATACCTCCAGCCTTGCTCATCTTTCTCAAGATTGTTATGGCTATTTGGGGTTGTTTGTGTTTCCATACAAATGTTAGAATTATTTGTTCTAGTTCTGTGAAAAATACCATTGGTATTTTGATAAGGGTTGCACTGAAACTGTGGATTGCTGTGGGTAGTATGGTCATTTTAACAATATTAATTCTTCCAACCCCATAAAGACAATATATCTTTCCATTTGTTTGTATTGTCTTCAATTTCTTTCAACAATGTCTTATAGGTCTTTTATTTCCAAGGTTAGGTTCATTCCTAGGTATTTTATTCCTTGTGATGCAACTATAAATAAGATTTTTTTTTTCTTTTACGGCCACATCGGCATATGGAAGTTCCCAGACTAGGGGTCAAATCAGAGCTGCAGCCTGCTGGCCTATGCCACAGCCAAGCCAGATCTGAGCCACATCTGTGATCTATGCTACAGCCCATGGCAATGCCAAATTGTAACCCACTGAGTGAGGCCAGGGATTGAAACTGCAACCCCATGGACACTATGTAGCATTATTAACTGACTGAGCCACAAGAGGGACTCCCTAAATGGGTTTTTAAAATTTTCTTTCTGGAGTTCCTGTAGTGGCTCAGTGGTTAACGAATCCGACTAGGAACCATGAGGTTGTGGGTTTGATCCCTGGCCTTGCTCAGTGGGTTAAGGATCCGGCATTGCCATGAGCTGTGGTGTAGATTGCAGATACGGCTCGGATCCTGCGTTGCTGTGGCTATAGCGAAGGCGGGCGGCTACAGCTCCTGTTAGAGCCCTAGACTGGGAACCTCCATATGCCGCAGCTGCAGCCCTAGATAAGACAAAAAAAAATTTTCTTTCTGATAGTTTGTTGTTAAGCACCACAATACATTTTTGTATATTAACTTTATATACTACAACTTTACTGAATTCATGTATTAGCTCTAGTACCTCTTTGCTGGTATCTTTAGAATTTGTTATGTATAGTATCATGTCATCTGCAAACAGTGACAGTTTTACTGTTTCCTTCCCAATTTGAATTCCTTTAATTTCTTTTCCTCGTCTGACTGATGTGGCTAGGACCACATGAATACTATTCACAGTATTTTATTCAATACTACGTTGAATAAAAGTGGTGAGAGTTGGCATCCTTGCTTTGTTCTTGATCTTAGAAGATATGCTTTCATTGCTGAGTATGATGTTAGTTGTGGGCTTGTCATATATGCCTTTTATCTTCTTGAAGTATGTTGCCTCTATATCCACTGGTTTTTTTTTTTTTTATCATAAATGTTGAATTTTTTCAAAAGCTTTTGCTGCATCTATTGAGGTGACTGTATGATTTTTATTCTTCAATTTGTAAACATAGTGTATCACACTGATTTGTGGTTACCAAACCATCCTTGCATCCCTGGGATAAATCTTAGTTGATCATGTTGTAAGATCCTTTTAATGTACTGTTGAATTTGGTTTGCTAGTATTTTCCTGAGGATTTTTGCAACTATGTTCATCAGCGATATTGGCCTATAACTTTTGTATGTGTAATATCTTTGTTTTTCATATCAGGGTGATGCTGTCCTTATAGGATGAATTTTTGTAACATCTTGAGGACAGGTATTAACTCTTTGTAAGTGTTAGGCAGAATACACCTGCGAGGTTATCTGACCCTGGACTACTGTTTTTTGGGAGTTCAATTTCATTAGTGATAATCAGTCTATTTTCAGAAATATTTTCTCTTTCGTCCTGATTCAACTTGGGAGGCTGTCCATTTTCAGCAATTTATCTGTTTCTTAAAGGTTGTCCATTGCATTGGCAATATAATCATTCATAGCAGTCTCTATGGTCCTTTGTATTTGTGATGTTGATTGTAACTTCTTTTTTATTTCTGACTTTATTGATTTGGATCCTCTATTTTTCTTGATGAATCTACCAAAGGATTTATCAATTCTGTTTATCTTTTTGAAGAACCAACTCTTAGTTTTATTGATCTTTTCCAGTATTTTTTAGTCACTATTTCATTTATTTTCACTCCAGTCTTTATTATTTCCTTTAACTTTGGGTTTTTCTAGTACCTTTAGGTTTAAATTTAGATTAGTGACTTGAGATTTTTCTTGTTTCCTAAAGTAGGTTTGTATTGCTATAAACTTCCCTCTCAGAACTGCTTTTGCTGTGTCCAACAGATTTTGGATAATTGTGTTCCCATTTTTCATTTGTCTCCAGGTATTTTTTTAATTTCTTCTTTAATCAGTGATTCATTGGTTCTTTAGTAGTGTATTGTTTAGCTTCTATATGGTTGTGTTTTTCTGTAAGTTTTTTTTTTTTTCTTGTAGCTGATTTCTAGTCTCAGAGTTGTGGTCTGAAAAGAGGGTTGATATGATTTCAATCTTCTTAAATTCACTGAGACTTGTTTTGTGGCCTAGCATGTGATCTATGCTGAAGAATATTCCATGTGCACTTGAAAAGAATGCATATTCTGTTGCTTTTGAATGGAATGTTCTCTCTATATATGGCTATTAAGTCTACCAACCTAATGTGTTATTTAAAATCAGTGCTGCCTGATTGATTTTGTCTAGATGATCTGATTTTGATGTAAGTTAAAGTCCCCCACTATTACTGTGTTACCATCAATTTCTGCCTTAATGTTTAACATTTTTTCATTACTATTTACATTTGCTTTCTGTATTTAGGGTCACCTATGTTGGGTGCATATATATTTACAATTGGTTAGATCTCTTTACCACTGTGTTATGTCCTTCTTTGACTCTTATACAGTCTTTGTTTGGTCTACTTTGTCTGATGTAAGAATTGCCACCTTGGCTTTCTTTCCATTCCCACTTCCATGAAATATCATTTCTCATCACCTCACTGTCAGTCTTTGCGTCTTTAGATCCTAAGTGAATCTCTTGAAGGCAGCATATATATGGGTCTGGCATTTTTAATCCATTCAGCCACTCTATGTCTTTTGTTTGGAGCATTTAGTCCATTCTCATTTAAATTAATTATTGATAGGCACATATCTACTGTCATTCTCTTCATTGTTTTCTTTTTTTTAATAGTTCCTTTTTGTTCTTTTCTTCTTCTTTTGCTCTCTTCCCCTGTGATTTGATTACTATCTTTAGTGTTATATTTTGATTCCTTTTTTTGTGTATTTATTACAAAAAAATTTTGGCTGCACCTGTGGCATGCAGAAATTCTCAGACCAGGGATTGAACCTGACCAACAGCACTGGACCTAGACCACTGCAACAATAAGGTCACATACTTAACACGCTGTACCACAAGGGAACTCCCTATTATAAATTTTTGGTTCTGGTTATGATCAGGTTATACTGCAACCTATATACATAATTATTTTGTTATGATCTCTTAAGTTCGGATGCATTCTAATAGCCTTTCATTTTTATTCCCCTACCAACACTTAATGCTTTTGATATCATATTTTACATCTTTTTGTTTTGCGTATCCCTCAACTACTTATTGTGAATACAGATGATTTTATTACTTTTGTCTTTTAACCTTCCCACTACTTTCTAAGTAGTTGATCTACTACCCTTACAATGTATTTACTTTTACCAGTGAGATTTTTCTTTTTATAATTTTAGTATTTCCAGTTTTAGTAAAAAGCACTTTTAAGGGTCCCTCAGAAATGGATACCCCTTTTTGTTTGTTTGTTTGTTTTGCTTTTAATGGCCATATGGAAGTTCCCATGCTAGGGCCTGAAGTGGAGCTACAGCTGCCTGTCAACGCCACACCCATAGCAACACAATATCCAAGCCGTATCTGTGACTGCACCACAGCTCACGGCAATGCTGGATCATTTAACCCACTGAGAGAGGTCAGGGACAGAACACGTGTCCTCACGGACACTAGTCAGGTTAGTTACCAATGAGCCATGACAGGAACTCCCAATAGCTATCCCTTTACATAAAGCTATTTTATGTCATTTCTTGTGTCCTCTTCCAGGTACACACACCAGCTCCACCTCCTGTCAAGTACAATGCAATACTAAATGTGGATTTCCATAAGCACTCACTGCCAGGGGGTCTTGCACCAGTAGGTGCAAACAGAATGTTTCTATTGTTACAAAGCACTCCAATGGACAAGGCCCTCTTGCTCAGATCCTTCCATCCTGCTCTCCTGCAGGAAAGAAGTCTTGGAGCTGGGCCACTTGCATGGAAGGCTTTGGCCAGAAGGACACACAGTATAGGATCCCCAAGGGCTGCCCTCCATGAAGGTAGAGTGGAGTGAAGGGGATGGCAGAACTGGCTTTTCATCTTCCCAAGGAGAAACATCATTGAAAACCTTTCCAATTTGAAACAGAATAAAATGAGGAATACAGTAAATGGCATGTTTCTTAACCAACAAAAGTCTACTATAATCATGCTGGGAGTATACCTAATTTCTAGGAATTACGCCCTTATCAGACAGAATGTGGTATAACCTCTGTTACAAGAAGCTTAATGCTGAGAGAAGCCCTTGACCAGGACCGCCTCACCCACGAGCACCTTCTCCAGGGATGGACGTGAGGTCTACCTAGCACAGGGGTCAAGCTCAGGACACACTCAGACAATGTGTCAAGAACTTGTAGTGCAAACTGCGAGTGGGGTGGAGGATGCTGTATGTACACATGTACACACACACACACACACACACACACAGGCATGAGAATCAGAAAAAACTGGCAAAAGGATTGTAGACAAAGTGCGACCTATTCACAGAAGCAAGTCTGCCTCTCTCTCATGGTGCCGGAGGCAGCCTACCCTCAACACACTTACTTTGAGAAGCATGTGTTTCTCACTGGGCGTCAGATACATCCTATTTTCATAGTAATCCACACACAAATTCACGATGTCTGCTAAGAGCTCTTCATAGCCAGAAATCACTTCGAGCTGCTGCTGCAGAGACTGAAATACAGAGTGAGACCTGTCACTGACTGCTCTCTGCCCCTCAGCCCCCCAGCAAAGTGCCCCATCAGCCAGAGCAGCAAGAGTGTGAGTTACTTGTGTGATCTTGTTGTGGTTGGCCAGGAACATGGATAGATTTTGTGATTCCTGGATGGACTGTGGATCTGCCATTTTACGTAAAAACTGAGCAGCCCTACGAAAGAAGAAAAAGGTTAACCAACACACTTGACTTAAAAAAAAAAAGCCTGGGAAAATCAAAATTACTTTACTCTTAGTATAGTTATATCTAGAAATGTGCTTTTTTCAGCCTCTTCCAGTTTCTCCCCTGAACTCCAGGTGAATCTCTCTGCAACCTGAACAGCTCACGACCCCACTGTCCACAAGCAATAGATTTCCTCAGAGATGTGGCAGCACGGCCCACAGGACCTGCCTGAAGGGCACCTACACCCTGGCCTCTCCTCTGGGCATCTTGAGAAAGGCAGCCATGCCCCCTACGACTCCTACAGGTGAGTGACAAAGATGGCCAGCACTGTTCAGGTTCTTTCCCAGGAAACTTCTGGGCCACCAAAACTGCTATGTCAGGGACCACAGTACACAGAGCTCTGGGTCAAAGGTCTGACACAGAATCTTGATTCCACTATCAATCTGCAGCTCCCTCTTGGACAGCCCTAAAGATCTGGTACCAATTCTAGCATGATGGGCGGGTTTTCCCACACCACCAAGCAATTCTCTAACACCTGCCGGGCGTCCTCTAACCAACTCAATTCTGACATCACCTGAAGATACATCAGATCCCACAGGTTAAGGGCTCTGTCCTACAAGACTACTATGCCGTCTTCCGACTTCAGACACCAAATGGAGGTCCATGTTATTCTGACCAGTGAGCTACAGGTTGGCAGTCCCAGCAATCCCTTCTTTGAGTTAAATTAATTTGTTAGAACAGGGAGTTCCCGTCATGGCTCAGTGGTTAATGAATCCGACTAAGAACCATGAGGTTGCGGGTTCAATCCCTGGCCTCGCTCAGTGGGTTAAGTATCCAGTGTTGCCGTGAGCTGTGGTGTAGGTTGTAGATGCGGGTCGGATCCCGCACTGCTGTGGCTGTGGCGAAGGCCGGGGGCTACAGCTCCTGTTAGACCCCTAGCCTGGGAACCTCCATATGCCGCGGGTGCGGCCCTAAATAAGGCAAAAAGACAAAAAAAAAAAAACCCAAAATTTGTTAGAACAGCTCAAAGAACTTAAGAGAAATATTTCATGTCCTAGAGTAACAATTTATTATGCAAGGACATAACTCTGAACAGCCAGATGGAAGAGATACATAAGGCAAAGTATGGGGAGAGGAAGGGGGCTTCTACGCCCTCTCCAAACATTACTCCCCCCCAAACCGCCATGTATTTACCAAACTGGAAACTCTCTGAACCCTGTCCTTTGGGGTTTTTATGGAGAATTCCTCACATTAGCAATGTTTGATGCGATCACTGGATATCAGCAATGGATTCTCCCCTCCCTGAGGTTAGGAGGATAGGACTAAAAGTCTCAACACTCTAATCACAGGGTTGGTTCCACTGGTGACCTGCCCCCATCCTGAGGTCACCTAGGGACTGTCCAACATGACATTAACATGACAAAAGACTTTTTTTGTGTGTGTGTGTGTCTTTTTGCCTTTTCTAGGGCTGCACTCACGGCATATGGAGGTTCCCAGGCTAGGGGACTAACAAGAGCTGTAGCTGCCGGCCTTCGCCACGGCCACAGCAACACGGGATCTGAGCCACATCTGCAACCTACACCACAGCTCATGGCAACACCAGATCCTTAACCCACTGAGCGAGGCCAGGGATCGAACCCGCAACCTCATGGTTCTTAGTCGGATTCGTTAACCTCTGCACCACGACGGGAACTCCACAAAAGACATTTTATTGCTCTCAACTCCCAAAGGTTTTAGAAGTACTGTGCCAGAAACGGGAAGAACAGATATACATTTATTATAAATCAATGCCACACGTTCTGAACTCTCCTATCACTTATTGTATCTGTGAAAAACAACAGCTGTATGATCTAGCCATGGGGCTCACAAGGGAATGGTAGACACAGAAGGACCTGTACACTGAGGTCCAAAAATCCCACGTGGCAGAGACTGAAGTCTCTGGTTCCTGTAAAGCGTTGTGAAAGCATGGATGAGGATTCTACACACCTTGGCCTTCTCCAAAGAAGTTTAGTGGAAACTGCTTGTGCAACCTAAACCTCAGGGGTTTTACCAAACAAAAGCTTCCATTGTAAAGACTGGTAACCTACCCCAACTGTCATTCCCTTCCCTTCTTGCTGTGGAATAAAGCCTGAGTATCTGTGGTACAGCAACGGGCCTCCTCTCCACATTGTGACCAACAGCTGAGCCATGAGATTTAATGCAAAACTTTGTAAGGCACTTGAAATTTTACTTATAAGGGATAGTGTGGATCCTTCAATTCTCCTTCCTTTCTGCTGACTGGAATGCAGAAATGACAGCTGGAGCTCCAGCAGCCATCCTGGGCCACAGGCAACACATGACAACAACAGGAGCCCTGGTTCCTAAACCCTGTGGAACCCTCTCAGCTACAGACCAGCTATGTCAGGACTTTTCAGGTGAGGAAAAAACTGCAATCTTGTCTAAGCCGCTGATATTTTTGAAAATTATTAAAAGCTATATACAGTGAAACAATATTAACTGATACGTTTACAATCTTTTTTTACTTATTTCTTCTTTTTCTTGGCTACCCCCAAGGCATATGGAAGCTCCCAGGGCAGGGATCAAATCTAAGCCAGAGCTTCGACCTATGTCACAGCTGCAGCAGCGTCAAATCTTTAACCCACTTCCCGGGGCCAGGATCTCTGCCTCCACAGAGACAAGCTGGATCCATAACCCACTGCGCCACAGCAGGAACTCCTACACTCTTTTTTAAAGTGTTTACTTTATTGATCTGAGTGGCTTTTGAAGCTGAGGGGTTAGAAACTAAGGAAGGGACCAAGAATACCTGTTTTTATTTTCCTCAAGCCTCACCATGACCATACAGGTTATCTGGCATCTGCACACAGATGAAGTTGTAACTACAAGCTGGGGGCAAATAAAAAGTGCGTGTCAGTGCTGGATTCCCCTAGTGGCTCAGTGGGTTAAGGATCTGGCATTGTCACTGCTGTGGTGTGGGTTCAAGCCCTGGCCCGGGAACTTCCGAATGCCAAGGGTGCAGTGAAAAAAAAAAAAAAGTTTGTGTGTGTGTGAGTGTTGGGTGTGAGGACTTGGGAGATGACAAGTGGGGGTTACTGATGGGAAGGTGACCCAACAGGTGGTTCCAAAGAGAGGTCAGGGGAAGAACCCGCTGGAAGGGTGAGGGGTGCCAGGGCTCACTTCTACACTCAGGGGAACCTGGGGGGTGGCAGAGACACTGGGCAACTCCTGAATGGGTTGCCTGGGGGCCCCCCCATTGCCTTCTGTAGAGCAGCCCCATCTTAAAACTATTTTCCAGGCTGGGCTTTGAAATAAAGGTGCTACTGCTAAGAGAGAGAAAAAAGAAACCTTTTAGAAATTAAAAACCGCTGGTGCTACCACGCCTCACCTCCCTGACAGAGTCATAAAGGCTCAGAAAGCTGCTCAAAATCACAAGTGATTTGTGCCATCAGGACCAGAAGCTGTTCTCCTGGCCAGGCTGGTTCCAGCCCTCAGAAGTCCCCATGCTCCACCCAAAGTCACATGCACTTGGAATCCCACAAGCACTGGCATTAAATGGAGACAACTCCAGACTTTCCTACTGGAGAACAGACAGAGCAATTCTAAAGATTTTGTAGTTCTGGGGAGTTCCCATTCATGGCTCAGCGATAACGACCCTGACTAGTATCCATGAGGACGTGGGTTCGATCCCTGGCTTCGCTCAGTGGGTTAAGGATCTGGCATTGCCATGAGCTGTGGTGTAGGTTGCAGATGTGGCTCAGATCTGGTGTTGCTGTGGCTGTGGTGTAAGCTGGCAGCTGTAGCTGCGATTCGACCCCTAGCCTAGGAACTTCCATATGCCACAGGGGTGGCCCTTGAAAACAAAAGGCAAAAAGAAAAAAGATTTTGTAGTTCTGAAGATCTGGTGGACTCTAGGTGCTGAATGGAAGGCCTCAACTTATTTCACAGGACATCGAACTCAACACACCACGGCTGCCCCATCCTCAAATCCGTTTCACGTCACATCCCAAGTTGATTTCATCGTAAAGACACAGCAAAAGTTG
Source organism: Catagonus wagneri (assembly GCA_004024745.2). Taxonomy (NCBI): domain Eukaryota; kingdom Metazoa; phylum Chordata; class Mammalia; order Artiodactyla; family Tayassuidae; genus Catagonus; species Catagonus wagneri. The sequence continues at coordinate 31,193,040 of PVHT020000521.1, read as the reverse complement.
CACAATTTTAGAGGCGTGTGTTGGAATTCAGGGTAGCCCATCCCTAAAAATGCCGCTGTGGCATACTGAATTATTCTGAATTAAAGTTACATAAGAGACAGCCACTGCAAGGACCTTCTGACCTCCTCTGTGCCCCTGAAAGCAGAAAACAACCTCCCACATGAAAGGGACCCTCCCTGCATCAGCAGGGAGGAAAACATCTTCATCACCAGAGACGGGGGCGTTCAAGGCTGAGTGACTCCACTCACTGACCACCCCAAGTGAAGCTTCTTGTCAAGTCTTCACAAATTTATTTGTTCTTTGTATAAAAAGTATATATATATATATATGTTTGGGGAGTGACTCTTTTTAAGGCCATGCCCATGGCATATGGAAGTTCCCACGATAAGGGTCAAATCAGAGCTACAGTTGCTGGCCTGCAGCACAGCCACAGCAATGCCAGAACCGAGTCTGCGACCTACACCACAGCTCACGGCAA
>PVHT020000521.1:31170731-31192462 GCA_004024745.2 Catagonus wagneri | reverse complement strand
TTTTTTTTTTTTTTTTTTTTTTTTTTTTGCTTTTTAGGGCCGCACCCACGGCATATGGAGGTTCCCAGGCTAGGGGTCAAATCGGAGCTGTAGCTGCCAGCCTATGCCACAGCAACACCAGATCTGAGCCATGTCTGTGACCTACACCACAGCTCCCGGCAACGCTGGATCATTAACCCACAGACCAAGGCCAGGGATTGAACCCGCAACCTCATGGTTCCTAGTCGGATTCGTTAACCACTGTGCCATGACAGGAACTCCTAAGCTCTCTTTTCTATTTAAAAAAATTGGAGGGCGGGGCATGCCTATGGCATATGGAAGTTCTAGGGCCAAGGATCGAACTTGGCCACAGCAGTGACAATGCCAGATCCTTAACCCGAAGAGCCACCAGGGAATTCCTAAGCTCTCTTTTCTTTTTTTTTTCTAAGCCTCTTTTCTTGAAGGCGATACTCAGGCAAGAACCTAGAAGGGCAGAGGAGAAACTATTCTTCTTCCCTAAAATGAAACCACAGCCTATTCAGATGCAAAGTAAAAATCTCTTCTAATTTAATTTTACAGCAAAGACTCCTTGCCTAGGAGAGGAAACTGAAGTCAGCATCTCATTCCAGCCAACATGTCTTCAAGAGTCCCAGACACAGACTTTCTAAGGAGAGTCAGTCAGAGGACAGCAGCTCTGTTCTACATGCCATCAGCACACTCAATCCTGCACACACACACAGTGCCCTGCCTGCCCACCTTTTCCAATTCTCTTCTCCAGAAACTGTCTGCATTCAAAAAAAATAAATAAGAAGATTTAGTCTGGGAGCACTGCGGGTCCAGGGTCCAGCTGTAACCACTGCAGGGATGGTGTGGTGCCTATAGGCAATGCCCACCAACCAGCCCGCGAGGAGCAGAGGCAGCCCCACCAGCCCAGAGCCTTCTGGATCCTCGCCCAGACACTCACAGAGCCCGGTCCCACAAACACAGCCCAAGGCTCAGAGCAGGACTGCCCTGGTGCTCAGCTATCCTCCCCGGGTGCTGAGCGCCCAGAGCCCACAACACAGACACACACAGACACACACACGCACACACATACACAGGGTGCTGAGCGTCCAAAGCCCACTACACAGACACAGACACACACATACACACATGAATGCATCGCAGCACTCACCACCGGTGGCCCCACTAACATATCGCCACCCCGGTCCTGAGAGGGGCCTGCATTAAGATGCGCACCCACCACACGAGGGCGCTCGGGAGCCCGAGCGCGGGGCCAAGGCGCGCTCACCTCTTGTAGGCAGAGTGGTCATTCTTCACGCTGCACTTCATGTTCTTCAGCTCATCCAGCACAGCAAACATGTTGATGAACTTGCCCAGAGTGATCAGGTAGGCTTCAGACACGAAGTCCTTCCTTCTCTCCGCGTGGCACAGGCGCCTCACCTCCCCACAGAAACGCTCGATGGCATTTCTCTGCGCAGAGCAAGTGGGGACAGAAAGGCCACTTTCAGGGACAAGCCACCCCAAGGTCCAACATCCAGATTCATGCTACTCGCTGGTGAAACACGTGCCAAACAAGTGTATATTTACAGCTCATGTACAGGGCTGTGTTTCTAGAAAGCAATTTCCACGTCCTTTGCTCTGTAACAATCATCGATTTTGCACTTGACCAACTGTCCCCAAGTAAAAGAATTTTGCTGATTATTCCAGTAAAGTTACAGAGCAAAATGCTCCAATAAAACATCTGTAAAGCAGCAGATAACTTTTAAGATAAAACAAAGATTCATCATCTAAGTTCTGCCTTCTTCCTTTGCTAAAGGAATCTGCGATAACTTCCACACATTTCTGAAGTATGTCTTTAAAAAGCCAGCAAGTTCCTTCCCTGTAGCCACTCTGCCTAACCCAAGGGCTAGGAGAAACCAAGGCCAGGGAGAAGCCCACCAGAGTGAACAGCGGGGCGAAAACACCTGAAAACCAGATGAACCGAAAGTAATGAGCGTACTGATAGAAAGCAATCTTCATGCAGGAAATATGAAGTCACTCTCAAAGAGAAGTGAAACACAGAAGCAGCCTTTATTCTGAAAGGGCCAGTAAGGCTTTAGACCACTGAAGGCTTAGTTCCCCTCAGTCTCAGAGCTGCTGTGATTGCCTGAATTCACATGCACTTTGTTTCCTGAGTAGGTGGTGCTAATACTTCATGCCTCTGCATTAAACCCCTAGGGTTATTTGGCTGTTTTACCTGGAAGTACATAAAATTCATCAGTTTTGTGACTTCAGGCTCAAGAACCTCCACAGTTTTCTCATAAATTTCCACTCTGTTGGGCTGTTCGTTACATTTCACCTGGGAGTAAACAAGCACGACATAGAGAGGCTGCAGACAGAATGTGGGGAGGGTGCCGGGGAGAGGGGCCAGGAGATGGGGCGGGGCCTGGCGGGACGGGGCGGGCTGGAAGGGGTGGGGCGTGGTGGGGTCTGGCCGGAGTGAGCACCTGTGGGATAGCCCGAGAGCAGCTCCTCCAGGTGTACAGCATGACAGCGTACTCTTGGCCTTCCTCCAGCATCTCGTTCTGCAAGAATACCCAGGGCAAATCAAAGGCAAGCAGAAGAACAATCATAAAACAAGGGGGGTCAAATTGCTAAGGTCTAGAGCCATAAGCCATGATGGAGAGGCCAGGAGGACCCTCCCTTTGAGGCTCAGGTAAACACTGGGACCTGTGTGCCAAGAGACACCTGCTAAGATGCTGGTGACACTGCAGTTCTGTGTCCAAGGCCACATGACCACCTTCAACAACCCCTTCTTTTGCTGGCTGAAGAGGGGTGTCAGTGACATGCAGGCACCTGCGCGTGGGCCAGCAAAGCCCATGGCACCTGCCACAGCCACCACACCTCAGCTCCACTCAGCCCGAAGCACCTGCTGGCAGGGCAGACCCAAAGCTGGGGACATGGGGGAGGGGGCATGCTGTGCAGTCAGATGCACAGGGGCCCCCATGGCCTCTCCCCCAGGCCTTACTGAGCCTTCTGGCTCAGAAGGAAGACTGACACTCTCTGCTGTCCCCAGCGCGCGGAGGAAAAGCACTGGGAAGCACTTAAAATCCAGGAGGGAGAGGATCCACGAGAAGAAAATGGCCATCATTTCAAAACTGCTGCAGTGTCCACTCTTCCTTTCATGTTGTTTCCTTCGGTAAAAAACTCAAGATGTTCTTGCAAATGTTAACGACAATTTGGGAATATTTTTAAGATGCTTTAAAATGTTCACAACCTTATGGGAGTTTCCTGGTGGTCTAGTGGTTAGGACTCAGCACTTTCACTGCTGTGGCCCAGGTTCGATCCCTGGTCTGGGAACTAAGATTCCACATCAAGCTGCTGCACACCACAGCCAAAATCAAGTTCGCAACCACTGACTTAGTAACTTCACTTCTACAAATCTAGCCAGTGAGAATAAAGATGTAATTATCAGTAAGATGTTCATCCCAGCATTTTTTTACTATAGAGAAACGAAGCAAACAAGCAAAAATCATTAAATTTTGAACATTTAAAAACTGGACTAGACAGGAGTTCCTGTCGTGGCGCAGCGGAAACGAATCCGACTAGGAACCATGAGGTTGCGGGTTCGATCCCTGGCCTCGCTCAGTGGGATAAGGATCCGGTGTTGCTGTGAGCTGTGGTGTAGGTTGCAGACGCGGCTCGGATCCCGCATTGCTGTGGTTGTGGAGAAGGTCAGCAGCTACAGCTCCTGTTCGACCCCTAGCCTGGGAACCTTCATATGCCGTGGGTACGGCCCTAAAATGACAAAAAGGCAAAAAAAAAAATTGGACTAAAGAGCCATTAAAAATTACTTCGTCTAGTGCACCTGAATGACATATTAAAGTGTTCACGAAATCATTAAAATACATAGTTATAGTAATAATGCAATTCACTTATGCAGCCTAAACCCCACATGGGCGTGTAACTGGTGTGCTTGAGTACAAGAGTGTAAGAGGGAAAATGGGTTCCCGCAAAAGGTTTTCTCTGGACCACAGAAGCTGTTTTCAGAAAGCTCATGTATTGTTCTTATAATAAGAAAAAAATGGTTTAAAAAAAAACATAAGCACTTCATTCAGTTTCTTCTCTTCTTCCATCCTATGAGGATCATACAAAAAAAAGTGACATCTGCCATTCAGATGTGCCACCCGCCCCCCCAAAGAAGCCCTGCTGACAGAGTTACCATGCTAGAATGGACAGTTGCTTGTTCAATGTATCTTGCGATGCCGGTGACAAACGCATTTCTGTCTTCAAAGTTAGTGTTGAAATTCGGCTGAAAGAAAGAAGAAAACCATCACACGGAGGTCAGCATCGCAAGCCGTGACCCCACGGCTGCCCAGCGCCCACCTGGTAGAGCAGTGAGGATGGTGGGGGCTCGATGCAGGGCTGCTGGTCCGGCAGGGGCAGCTCCTCCAGCAGGTCCACGTTGGACAGAGCATCCTCCAGTGTCACCTGGGCCGCCATCCTGGCCTAGGACAAAACACAAAGCCCAGGAGCTCCCACTGTGGTTCCGCGGTAATAAACCTCACTAGTATCCATGAGGACGGGGGTTCGATCCCTGGCCTTGCTCAGTGGGTTAAGGATCCGGCAAGGCCATGAGCTGTGGTGTAGGTTGCAGACGCGGCTAGGATCCCGCGTTGCTGTGGCTGTGGTGTAGGCCAGCGGCTATAGCTCCTGTTAGACCCCTAGCCTGGGAACCTCATATGCTGCAGGTATGGCCCTAAAAAGACAAAAAAAAACAAAAAACAAAAAACAACGCAAAGCACCTGTGCCATGAGGAAGGGCAGGGGCACCCTGACAATCCTTCCAGGGTGGGGCTCTCAGGGCCCTGTGACCACAGGCCCTCTCCTCGGGGCGCAGAGGATGGCGGAGGAGTCACAGCCATCCCTGGAGTCTGTCATCTCTCTCTCTAGACTCAACACAGCCTCTCCTGGTTGTAGAGAGGGGCACAGGGTCCCACAAATCTGCCATCCCTTCCAGCCACCTTCCCACCTCAGGGCCACGTCCCGGAAGGCGCTCTGTGCGGGTCTGACAACCTCTCACTGAGCTGAAGGGGAAAACAGCTCCTCCAATACTGTGTCTGCCCCCAGGAGGCCAGCACAGCCACGGAGGGACAACAGCACTTCCCTGCCACTGATGCTTCCCAGGTGGGTCCTCCAAGCAGGGCCACACGTCAGGGGCAGAGATGGAAAAGCCCAGAGCCCCGCTGCCAGGAGCACAGGACAGGCAGCAGGGCCCACAGAAGTGAGGGCCAGGGGCCAAGGGAAGGAAACAGAGAGGGGACTGTTGGCAGAGGATGAGAGCACGAACTTTGCAGCTGTCATCGAGAAGCACAGTAACAGAGCTTCATCTGATACATCCGTGCCAGTTCCAAGAAGAGAGACGAGTGTGCACGCTCCAGCTTGCCTCCCGCTGAACACTGCTCTGATCCGGCACAGAGCTCAGGGAAGAGCTCTAAGCCAGGAAGGCTTTGCTACGCAGCTCTGACCCCAGGGCGGCTACATGGGCAGCTACGTTCATTCTGAGAAGCAAAAAGCAAAAGGCAGCCGGACAACAGCACTGAAAGAAGAAGCGCCCAGGTGTTCCTCCTAGCCCCGGGCCCCAGACAAGGCGTCCGTGTAGAAGTGTGCGGTGGGACAGGTTCCCAAAGCCCGAGCATGCTGGTTAGAGAAACAAAAAGGGAACCCCAGAGCACTGGAAAGCCCCAGGAGCAGTGTGGAGAGGAAGAAGCTCGGAAGAGCCAGCCCACAAAGCTGTTCGTCCATGCCAGGCCCAAGCATGGGTCTGATCCTCACATCCCAAGCCCTGAGACCTCAGTGGGGTCCCAGACAGCCACAGAAGGCACACACAGGACAGATCCAAATGGCACCGCTGAGGCTCCGAAGGCAGAATGACACTGAACCACAACCCACAGGGGGCAGGTCAGAACTGCAGTCTAAATCGAACCTGATTGTTTGCCCACTAAAATAAACCATCAACATATATCCTAGGATTTAAATAAGACTCAGAGTCTCATACCATAATATCCAAACTGTCCAGCCACAATCCAAACTACTCGGCAAAGAACCAGTAATGCCCCAACCCCTACGGGGAAAGATGAACAGCAGATACCAACACCAAAATAAGAGATGCTACAATTACCTCCCAGACTTAAAACACCTATCATAAAAATGTTCTAAACAAACAGAGCATTCCTGAACTGAAAACAAAACTGAAAATCAGCAAACAGATGGATAGATACTGATATAAAGAACCAAATGGAGATTTAGAACTAAAAAATACAATACTGAAATTTTAAAAACTCCCCACATGAGCTTAAGAACTTACTCAGTGACTTGAAGACAGAGCAGTAGAAATGATCTAACCTGAATGACAGAGGAAAAAAAGACTGAAGAAAATGAAGAGCCTTGAGACGAGAAAGAATCTAACACTGGGTCACCAGAGTGCGAGAAGGGGAGAAGAAAGTGAGCAGAGCCGGAAAAACAGCTGAAAAGGATGGCTGAAAATTTCACAGGCATGGCAGAACTTTGGTCTACAGATTCAAGAAGGCCAGCAGATCCCAAACAAGATAAACCTAAAGAAATCCATTCCCAGGAGTTCCCATCGTAGCTCAGCAGTTAGCAAACCTGACTAGCATCCATGAGGGTGAGGGTTCGATCCCTGGCCCCGCTCAGTGGGTTAAGGATCCGGCGTTGCTGTGATCTGTGGTGTAGGTCACAGACGCGGCTCGGATTCCGAGTTGCTGTGGCTGTGATGTAGGCTGGTGGCTACAGCTCCAATTGGACCCCTAGCCTGGGAACCTCCATATGCCACAGGTGCAGCCCCAAAAAAAAAAAGAGAGACAAAAAGACCAAAAAAAAAAGAAATCTGTCCCCAGACACACTGCTGTCACGGCACACACAAAGACCATGAAAAATTATCCTGAAAACGGCCCAAGGAAAGTGGCTCATGACCTAGAGAACACCAGTTTGAATGTGGACCTCTCCTGGGAAACCAGGGAGGACCTAAGGAAGTGGGAAGAAAAGAAGGACCATGAAGATGAAACAAGGACATTCTCAGATGAAGAAAAATTAAGAGGATTCGTGGACAGCAGACTAACTAGTTCTTCAAAGAGAAGGGAAATGATACCAGAAGGAAACTTGGGACTGGAAGAACAAAAGCAAAAGCAAAAGAAAGGGTAAATAGCGAGCAAACAGAACAGACTACTACTACGGTCTGGTGGGTTTTCCAGGGTATATAAATGTAATATATACGAGAACTACAACAAAAAGGGAAAAGGCAGAAGGACCTACATGGTGTAAGATTTTTGCATTCCACCTGAAGTGTTGCAATACTGATTCCAAGTAGACTGAAACATTGGCATGTGTTTGTGGTCCCTAAAACAACCACTTAAATAACTATAAAAAGCAGTAATAGGTAGATCATAAAAAGATTGTTTAAAATAAGTTTAAATGGAATACTAAAATATAATCAGTGGTATTTAAGTAAATAATACTTAAGAGTTCCCATCGTGGCTCAGTTAACGAATTTGACTAGCATCCATGAGGACACAGGTTCGATCCCTGGCCTTGCTCAGTGGGTTAAGGATCCGGCGTTGCCATGAACTGTGGTGTATGTCGTAGAAGCAGCTCAGAGCCTTTGTTGCTGTGGCGGAGGTCAGCAGCTACAGCTCCAATATGACCCCTAGCCTGGGAACCTCCATATGCCATGGGTGTAGCCCTAAAAATAATAATAATAATAATAATACTTAAAAATAAGAGGTGGTAGGAAAAGGAAACTGCCAAGAACTGCAGTGATCTTCCTTCTGCCCTGTAAGGACACAATGGGCAGCTGGTGTCTGCAACCCAATTCTGTCACCCTCTGAGTCTGTCACCAGTGCCAAGGTGTGGGTTTCCCGCCACCAGCAAGCACCAGCTGGGTGTCCTACAACTCGATTCAAGTCTGACACTATCTACCCACAAGACGGTCGCTCCCTGCAATGCCAATCACAAGACGAGGTTGTCACCCGGGTTTCTGACTGAGCAGCGATCTACTAGAGGTCCCAACAACTCTCTCCTTGGTTCCATTAACTGGCTAGAGCAGCTCACGGAACTCGGAGATTTTACTTACTAGATTACTGATTTATTATAAAGGATATAACTCAAGAACAGTCAGAAGGGAGAGATGTACTGGGAAGGGGCGTGAGCCTCCACGCCCTCTCCAGGCGTGTCACTCTTCCCACATTGCCACGTGTTCGCCCTCTGGGAGGCTCTCTGAACCCCAGTCCTTTCGTTTCATGAAGGATTCATCACAGAGGCATGGTTGACTTAAATCAATGGCCACTGATGACTGAACTTCATCTCCAGCCCCTCCTCCTCTCCCCAGAGGTCAGTGGGTGTGGACTGAAAGTTCCAGCCCTTTACTCCTAGTTGGCAGTGGTAGTCAGCCCTCATCCTTAGGGGCTTTCCAAAAGTCACCGCATTAGCACACACAGACCAAATATGTGTCTTATTATAAATCACAATATCACAGGCCCTTACACCAAAACCTCACCAGGCAGGCTGGCTGGCTTCAGGTCAGACTTCTAGCCTCCAGAACTGTGAGATATAAACTTCTATTGTTTATAAGCCAAAGAAAGGAGGGAGGGGAGTTCCCTGATGGCTCGGGGGTTAAGGACCCAGCACTGTAACTGTCATGGCTCAGGTTCTTGCTGTGGCATGGGTTCAATCCTTGGCCCAGGAACTTCTGCAAACCACAGATGCAGCAAAAAAAAAAAAAAAAGAGGAAGGATCTAACAGGATATAAAATGCAAACACATCATTTATTTGATTTATCACAAATAAGTTGAAACTCAAACAATTAAAAGACAGAGATGGGGAATTCTCTTCGTAGCATAGCGGAAACGAATCCGACTAGGAACCATGAGATTGCGGGTTTGATCCCTGGCTTTGCTCAGTGGGTTAAGGATCCGGCGTTGCCGTGAACTGTGGTGTAGGTCACAGACACAGCTTGGATCCTGAATTGCTATGGCTTTGGCGTAGGTCAGCAACTACAGCTCCTATTAGACCCCTAGCCTGGGAACCTCCACATGCCTCAAAAAGAAAAAAATACATATAGAGAAAGAGAGAGATGGTCAGAATGGATTTAAAGACTCCTGACCCAACCACATGCCACCTACAGGACACTCACTTCAAACAAAATGACATGTGTAGGCGGACAGTAAAAGGGGAAAAGACAACCACATAAGACTGGTCAAAAGGAAGCTGGACTACGCGAGTATCAGACAAGGCTGATTCAGAGCAGGAAAGTACCAGGGATAAAGAAGGGCACTGAGTAACGACAGAAGGTCATTCACCAAGGAGACAGCCATGCTCAGTGTGGATGCCCTAACTAGAGGGCGTCCAACCAGGCTGACAGCACTCCACCCATGCCGCGGGGGACAGCAACAGCCCAAGATCTGTCCTGCCTGGCTCTAACTACACATTTTAAATGTAGCCGACATTTTCAAAACAATGAAGTATTTTTTCCTTCCATTACCAACTTCCTTCTATCATCACCACTTCCTATCCCACGCACCCAAGAAAGGACACGCCCAGGATGGGGGACGCACCGCCATATCCTCATCCTGGTCACATCCTCATCCTGGTCACCGCAAGGCAGAGCCAGTGCAGAGACCCCAGTGGCGTCCACACAGGGCATCCCAAAGCTGATGGTCATCAAGGATGCCCGACAACGTTCCTGCAGCCCCACCGGACCCTTTCCCCTCCCGCCTCTGCCCAGGACAGGCCAGGACCAGCAGTTAGAGAAGAGGCGGTGCAGGAGGGGTGCAGACCCCGTGACACACTGAGGTCACATCCTAGGAAAAATATCAAGTGCTCAACTCACATCAAGTCAGTGTTTAAGGACTTTTTTCTTTGCTGTGGTTTGTACATATACTAGAATATTATTTGGCCTTAATGAGGAAGAAAATTCTGGCATGTGTCCACCTGGATGACTCTGAAGACATGCTAAGGGAAATAAGTCGGTCACAGAAGGACATATACTAAGAGATTCCATACCTTTGAGAGGAGTCAAGGGAGTTCCCTGGTGGTCTTGTGGTTACAACTTGGTGCTTTCACTGCTGCAAAACCCAGGTTCAACCTCTGGTTTGGGATTTTTTTTTTTTTTTTGTCTTTTTGCCTTTTCTAAGGCCACTCTCACGGCATATGGAGGTTCCCAGGCTAGGGGTCCAATTGGAGCTGTAGCCGCCGGCCTACGCCACAGCCACAGCAACGCAGGATCCAAGCTACATCTGCAGCCTACACCACAGCTCATGGCAACGCCGGATCCTTAACCCACTGAGCAAGGCCAGGGATCGAACCCGCAACCTCACGGTTCCTAGTCAGATTCGTTAACCACTGAGCCACGACAGGAACTCCTGGTTTGGGAACTGAGATCCCACATCAAGCTACGCATGCCGCAGCCGCCGCCCCCTCCCCAAAAAAAGGAGGAGTCAGATTCATAAAGAGAAAATAGAATGATAGAATGGTGGTTACCAAGGGGTGGAGGGGAGTCATGTGCTGGGACATTACTGTCTAATGGGCACAGAGTTCCAGTCTGGGAAGATGAGAAAAAGTCTAGAGATGGATGATGGATGGTGCTGATGGTTGCCCAACAGTGTGCATGCACTCAACTGTACACCTGAAAATGGTAAATTTTATGTTATCTATGTTTTACCACAATAAAAAAAAGTAGCAAAAAAGATAGCAATATTTAATGTAAATAAATAAATAAATAAATAAATAGGAGTTCCCAACATGGCTCAGTGGTTAACGAACCCAACTAGGAACCATGAGGTTGTGGGTTCAATCCCTGGCCTTGCTCAGTGGGTTAAGGATCCGGCGTTGCCGTGAGCTGTGGTGTAGGTCACAGACTCAGCTCAGATCCCGCGTTGCTGTGGTGTAGGCCGGCAGCTACAGCTCCGATTCGACCCCTAGCCCAGGAACCTCCCTATGCCATGGGTGAAGCCCTAAAAAGACCAAAAAAAGAAAAAATGTAGATAAATCAGAAAATATAGATAGAAAAGATAAAAGAAAGGGTCTCCATAATCCCTTGATCCCTCCCAGAAACAAGATGGTAAAAGCTGTTTTGTAAGCTGCTTTCTCCTTCCAGCTTCCAGAGAAACACTCAGGTGTCGAATATTCTCTCACAGTCTCTTTTGAACCTCAGATGGACACCGCCAAGGCCCTGTTGTCACTCCCTGAGGCTCTTCTCTATCTGCTGCGATTTCCTCTTCATGTTTTTCGGTCAGAAACACTGCCTACAAACCCCTGGCGTGTGCAGCTGTGAGGCTGCCCCACACCCAGTCCCGGCTTCGCTCCAGCCCGTGCCTCTGCGCATGCGCCCCCGCCTAGCTTCTGCCTCACGGCCAAAGCACCCTGGAGCAGTCAACTCTGAATCCGAGCCCCCACCCCCAGTCTCCACCCCATCTTTTCTGACACCTTGCAATTCCACCTCAAGGTTTTCTCTCAATCCATTTACTTTTCTCCAGCTCTAAGGGAGCGCGTCTTCATACGGGGTGCTCCGCTGCTCAGGTAAGAAGTCCACACCCCCCACACCGGCTCCAGCCACTCCGGCCTGGGATCTCCTCGGCCCCTCACAGCCTCGCGCCCCTCTGGCCCATGGGGGACTGTGTACCCGGTCACCATTCAACTGCACCCAAAGGACTGGCTCATCTTTGATTGGCTTCCAGGGTACCAGAGCTCAAGAGCAAATTAAAATAACACACTTGGGAGTTCCCATCGTGGCTCAGCATAAAGGAATCTGACCAGTATCCAGGAGGACCCAGGTTCAATCCCTGGCCTCGCTCAGTGGGATAAGGATCGAGCACTGCCATGAGCTATGGTGTAGGTCACAGACGCAGCTCGGATCCCTGTGTAACTGTGGCTGTTGCTTAGGCCGGCGGCTACAGCTCCAGTTCGACCCCTAGCCTTGGAAACTCCATATGCTTTGAGTGTGGGCCTAAAAAGACAAAAATAAAATAACACACTTGGATAATCTATGTGGGGAAACAATCTGAGAGAGAACAGATATGTGTATACGTATGACTGGGTCACTTTGTTGTACAGCAGAAATTATTGTAAATTTTTTTTGGTTTTTCATTTTTTGGGTTTGTCTCTTTAGGGCCACACTCGTGGCATATGGAGGTTCCCAGGCTAGGGGTCGAATCGGAGCTGTAGCCAATGGCCTACAGCACAGCCACAGCAACACAGGACCCGAGCCGCGTCTGTGACCTACACCACAGCTCACAGCAACGCCAGATCCTTAACCCACTGAGCGAGGCCAGGGATTGAACCCGCATCCTCATGGATGCTAGTCAGGTCAACTGCTGAGCCACGACGAGAACTCCAGAACCTTGTAAATTAATTACACTTCAATAAAACTTTTTAAAAAATAAAATAACACACTTGGAATTCACTTGAACCTGCCTGTGTCGCCACGCGGGCATTTACAGTTTAAAAACTAAATTACATTTCTGGCTCCACTGGCTCAGCTAAAAGGGGCCCAGAGGGAGAGTCCATGGCTTGGGCCCGGTCACCGCAGGGTAGCACGTGACCACAGGCACAGAGGGAGGCCACGTGAGGACACAGCAAGAAGGCAGCTGTCTGCAAGCCAAGGAGAGGAGCCTAGGCGGGAACCACCCTGCCGACACCTTGACCTCAGACTTCCAGAATGCATTCCCAGGCTGTGGTGCTTGTCCCAGCAGCCTGAAGAGACTAACATAGCTGAGACGGGGCAGAGCAGAATCACCCACTCAGGGTCCCTACTCCCACCTGCTGACTGGCTGCTAAAACCACCCAGCGACAGTGTTCTTCTCATCATGAAACAATACATGCTCCATGCAGAAAAAGCAGACTGCCCTGAGCAAAACAAAGACCAGCTGACCTGCTAGGGCCTCCGTCAGAAACTGCCAGCATCAGCATTTCTGGTCTGTGACCCACCCTCACCCCCCACCCGCTTCCCCACAACAGTGAAACAACTACAAAGACACATTAAGTCCCCCGACAACAAGAAACCCAGGCTTCCTTGATGGATTTCCTTCAGCAGCAGTTCCCAACATTCCACTTTGTTTCTGATTCCTACCGCTGGTCAAGTTACCAAAGTGAATTTAAATTCATCAGGGGAGGAGTTCCCACCGCGGTGCAATGGGATTGGAGGCGTCTCGGCAGCGCCAGGATGCAAGTTCGATCCCTGGCCCAGAACAGTGGGATAAAGGATCCCCCACTGCCGCAGCCGCACTGCAGGTCGCGACAGCAACTTGGATCTGATCCCGGGCCAGGGAACGCTAAATGACACGAGGCTGGCCAAAAAAAGAAAAACCAAACCAAATAAACGGGAAATGCCTTTTAATGAGCTATGAACTAATTTATTTTCAAAGTGTAAGAGTTTTTAAAATCAAGATTTCAGGAGAAGTTCCCTTTGTGGCTCAGTGGTTAACGAATCCAACTAAGAACCATGTGGGTTCGATCCCTGGCCTTGCTCAGTGGGTTAAGGATCCAGTGTTGCCGTGGGCTGTGATGTAGGTTGCAGACGCGGCTCAGATCCTGCGTTGCTGTGTCTGTGGTGTAGGCCGGCAGCTACAGCTCTGATTCGACCCCTAGCCTGGGAACCTCCATATGCCTAAAAGCAAAAATAAATAAATACATAAAATAAAAGATTTCATAAATGGATGTATTGCTCTCCCTTTGCTGCTGTTCGAATGTCCCTCACCCCAGGGTCCTCAGGGCTCCGGGGACACCTGCGCTTTAGCAGCATCTTCCCCGTAGGCAGGGTGGGCGAGCGCAGAGCCAGACTCCAAGCTGGTAGCGCTTCATCCATGCTGTGAGCTGCCACCCACCCTGCTCGTTCCTTTATCTGGCCGTGTCCTAGGCCCCAAGGCAGGGCCCTGGCACATGGACAGTGTGCGCGTGCCCGTGAGCTGGTGAGGAAGAAAGGAGGCGAGCCCCCCCCGGAGGGACGCTGGGCTGTGACACGACGGAACACTGGCACCCTGGGGCCATGCTGCCTCTTTCTCCTATGCCCCCTGCCCCTGGGGAAGGGCTCCCAGACCCAAGGGGCCGCTTCTGACTCAGCCCAGAGCAGACACACCATCCTGCACCCGAACCCGGCTCAGCCCTGTGCAGGGCGGGGTCTTTGAAATCTTGCCTCTATAAGGGGACCTCCCTTCTCTCACCATAACTGCACCCAGGACCAGTACCTGACAACACTTCCAGTGCAGTTCATGAGCAGAACGGGCTGGGGGCACTCATTCCACTCACCCCTCCCCTAGACGTGGAGTCTATGTGTGACCAGAACCAGGGTTTGAGGAAGGAGCTCTGTGAACCTCAAGTGGTACTACAGGTAGGCATCAGGGGACCCCGAGTGAGATCAGGGGACCAAGGGTGGCGGTTGAGCAACCTCAGGTGGGCAGGAGACCCCGTGGGCTGCTGGCTCCCTTTCTCCCCCACACAGCACTGCCCACCCCTCAGCCGAGACCACCCTACATTTTCCTAGTAAGTCGCCCTCCGTCACCCTCAGGGTGCGGTCACCACACTGACAGGTGAACAAAGCAAGGTTCAGAGCCGCACAGCCACAG
The DNA here is from genome assembly GCA_004024745.2 of Catagonus wagneri. Lineage (NCBI taxonomy): Eukaryota > Metazoa > Chordata > Mammalia > Artiodactyla > Tayassuidae > Catagonus > Catagonus wagneri. The sequence goes on along the minus strand of PVHT020000521.1, from coordinate 31,177,869 downwards.
AACAGGGACAGAGCCACCAGGTGCTGCGTCCACTCGGGCCAAGGACACCAGGAGACAGAGGTCGACACAGCAACTTTCATAAGCATGACCGCAGTTACACGGAGGCTGGCCGGGCCTGAGGGCAGGAGAGGAGCAGCAGCGCCTGAACCCCAGACCAGATGCCAAGGTCAAGGGGACTGCGCTGGGGGTGGGGACAGGGCTGCGGGGAGCAACCCAAGGAGAAGGGAAGATGATTTCTATGAATCGCATCCGTCACCACACACTTCGAAACCACGAACACTGGATAACAGAACTTTTGTTGCTTAATAAGTATGATTTGATTGTTTCTCCTGTTTCTGGGCAGCAAGCGGGTCAGTGGGTGGGGAGAAGGGACAGCCTCCTCTGCTGGCAGTTCAGTTCAAAGTTAATGACCTATGAGTCCTTACATAACTTTTTTTTTCTTTTTTAGGGCGCACCCGTAGCACATGGAGGTTCCCAGGCTAGGAGTCCAATCAGAGCTACAGCTGCCAGCCTACACCACAGCCACAGCAACGCAGGATCCGAGGCACATCTGCGACCTATACCACAGCCCACGGCAACGCCAGATCCTCAACCCACTGAGCAAGGCCAGGGACCGAACCCGCAACCCTACAGTTCCTAGTCAGATTCATTTCTGCTGCACCACGATGGGAACTCCATTTAAAAAGAAAAAAAGAAAAAAAAAAAACTTGGGCCGCAAAGAATTAAAAGAACGTAGAGAGATTGGTTTTCAACCTGGGAGCAGGGGTGGCACCAAAAGACTAAAAGGAAAAGAGAAAAAAGTGTGTGTGTGTGTGCTTTCAATAAACCAGTATCACTAGGCAAAGGTTGTGTGTGTGTGTGTGTGTACGCGCGCGAGCGCGCTTTCAATAAACCAGTATCACTAGGCGAAGGCAACTCCCCATCAGAACAGCGGCGGCAGAGACAAGATGAAACTAAGTAGCAAGACGAGAGGACCCAAGGCAGTGGGAAGAGAGGAGGCCCACCCTCCGGGTCTACAGCACCCTTGGGGTCTACAGCCCAGACTCCCTGCAAAGGTCACGACAGGGAGGCATCCACTCCTGAAGGGTCCAGGCCTGGTTCAGACCCCTGATGGACCTCGGGTGACGGCAGGGACCAAGGGGCGGTGTCACAGAGCTGCCGGCCCCACCCCAGCCTCCTCCAGGCCCAGACAACCTCAGTCTACACTGCCTGGGGGGCCGGCCTGGTAGAGGACATGGGCCCCGAGGAGGGGGTTCTTGTGTTTTACTCAATTAGAAGATAAACATCTATCACCATAGAGATGTAGTTATTTTCTAAAAACCATCTCCCTAGTACTGTTTTGAAAACAAAAAACAGCTAAAACACCTCCTGGTTGAATAACTGGCATGTATCTGGAAGAGGGGGTTCCCCTACCAGAGTATAAGGTAAAACTGAGGAGCAAGAGGAAATAAATGGCAATAAAAATCCAGTCCAGGGGTGAAGGGGCTTGAGGAGGGCACCCGTTTAGAAGGGTGGGTTAAAAACACGAGAAACAGCTCAAAATATAAACAGTCAGCAGGCAAACTCTTTCTGGTTACTTCTCTTTCCAAAAGCAGCTAAATTTAAAATCTTCTGCAAATCAAACCTTTAAATCCAATTAAGTCTCAAATAACCACAAGGGAACTCCGCACACAGTTTCGCAGAATCCATAACTTTTTTCAGGGCAATATCTTAACTAAAGAAATTACCATCCATGAAAATAGAAGCAGGTAATAAACTGTTTATTGTCCGGTGTCTGGGAACCAGACTGCGGATGAGGGTAGAATGTGAGTTGGGACCCAGTTCACAAATGTGACTAAAAATTGACCCCGAGGTCCTAGACGGTCAAGCAGCAGTGTCTGCAGCAGCAGCAGCAGCAGATGCCCCGAGAAACGATGCTGGGTACCGGGGGCTGTGCTGGCCCAAACGCATGGATAGGGCAGGCAGGAGGCACTGGCGGGGACAGCGTCTACACACAAGCTAAGAGAGGGTGTGTCCCAGCCAAGAGCCAGCGAGCAGGCCTGGGTGGCACTCTGCACAGGCCCCTAAGCTTTAAAATAGAACTGCCAAGGCAGCTCGCCGCCAAGGTTGCAAAACATGGAGAAACCACGAGGGAAAATGCAGAACTGACGGCTCAGATGCCCATCCAGACGTCCGGCCTGTGGCACCGCAGTGAGAGCACCACGGGTGGGTCAGTGCTACCCTTCCAGCCCATGTGACCTGAGCCAAGAGGCGGGTTTTGCTGGAAAGAGTCTTCCCACCATCTCTGAATTTGTAAATTTTTTTTTTTTAGTCTTTTTAGGGCCATACCTGCGGCATATGGAAGTTCACAGGCTAGGGGTCGAATCAGAGCTGCAGCTGCCGGCCTACACCACAGCCACAGCAATGCCAGCCCTGAGCCACATCTGCCTAAACCACGGCTCACGGCAACACCAGATCCATAACCCACTGAGCGAACCCGAGTCTTCGTGGATACTAGTCGTGTCCGCTGTTGCTGAGCCACGACAGGAACTCCCCTAAACTTGTAATTTTTACATCTTACAACTTGACCATAATTTCACTTGTCAAACTCCACAGCATAACCCAATGATGACAAACTACAAAATGTTTCCACTAATGTGTGCGAAACATACATTGATTTTCTTCCTCTTCTATATTCAAATAATGGCACTTCCCAGAAAAGACAAATATCCAAATTTTTGTGTAATCTTTTCACATGTAAAATGAATCATCTGAGGAAGAGAAGCATACTTTATTCAACTGTGCCTTTCTCTTCAACTGTGCCTTTCTCTTCTGCTCATTTCATTTGCTGTGCCTGCAGCATACGGAAGTTCCCAGGCCAAGGATCAGGCCGGAGCCACAGCACGGACAATGTAGAATCCTTAACCGCCAGAACACCAGGGAACTCCTCTCCCAGATTTCAAAACAATGCGTTTTTCTGACTCCAGCTTGTTTCCCCAGATTAAGTGGGGCGAGGAGAGACGACAGGGCTGCTGTGATCACTAGGCGAAAACTTTGCAATTAAAAAACAAGCATCATCTTCTGCCTCGCTTTACAACTGAAGAAATTCAATTGTTTTAATGCACAAAATTTTCAAATTCCATTCTCAAAAGCAGCACTGGGCTCTTCTGCAATTACCTCAAAAGAATTGCTGCATCAACAAACAAAAACCAAGTGTCCTTGAAAACCATGACAATAAGGTGGAGTGTGGAGCAGAGCCTGCCTGCAGGGGAGTCTTGAGTCTGTGGGCCCCTCCTTCGGCACTGACCTCTGCCCCCTCATCCACAGTCTGCAGACCCTGCAGCCAGAGTCAGAATCAGGGACAGAGTCTTCCCAAGGTAGGCTAGTCTCTCTGCCTTCTGAATGCGTCCTCCCCAGGCTTCCTGACACTGCCCTAACTCGGCCTTTCCGCCCCTTCCCAACCTGGAGCACTCCCAGGCTGCACTCACGCTGGCCACGCTTTTTTTTTTTTTTTTTTAATTTATTAATGGTTCTTTTATTGCTTCTAAGATTAATGAGAAGTCAAATGAAATTATGCTGAATTTACGGTTCAAAACTTTTTTCCAAACACTTAACCATTATAATTTCAGATAAATAACACTTGAAGAAAGCAAACCTTTTATGACTTTCGATATACAACCTTACTTTAATTCATTCTGATTCCATTACATTCTTGTTGTTTTGCATTGGTCCTGAATATTTAATAACTGTATTTCTATGTATAGAACTGTCTACACAAATCCATTTCACCTTTCATAAAATGATCACATTAGTGTTTGAGCTTGCAAAACTAATAATTTTCAAACTTTTGAACTTATGCTCCTTTTTAATCCCACTCACCACACAAGCAGGACTCTGCCCTGGCACACTCCAGTTTACTTGCTTACAGCTGTGGTTTTCAAACCATGTTCCCTGGAACCCTGGGGTGCTCTACGCTGGCAAGAAGAGTAGGCGTGCCGTATCTATTTTATGAATGAGGATGCCTCCTGAGAGTTATATGAAAAACTACGCTGCTGCAAATGTAAATCAATCAACAAGAGGTAGAAACAGGGAGTTCCCATCATGGCGCAGCGGAAACAAATCCAACTAGGAACCATGAGATTGCAGGTTCGATTCCCGGCCTTGCTCAGTGCGTTAAGGATCTGGCATTGCTGTGGCTATGGCACAGGCCAGCAGCTGTAGCTCCGATTTGACGCCTAGCGTGGGAACGTCCATCTGCCATGGGTGCGGCCCTAAAAAGCAAAAAAGAAAGAAAAAAAAATTTACCAAGCAGGGATAATTCTACCAGCCTGGGCCAGAGAAGGAAGTAGTTTCAAACCCACAGCCCCAATCTGAGCAAAAGGCTGGCTCTCAAACAACTGTCCATCTGAGAAACAGTGTTGAGGCAACAGATACTCTCACAGAATTAATTTAAAAGTAATACTGAGATCCATAAAAAGGTCTGTGGCTGAATGATGTTAGGAATTTTTGTTGTTGTTGGACCTCACATGCATAATGGTTCCCAGACCCTGGCCTGCTCTCACTTGTTACGTTTAATGACGCCATAAAGACAGGTGGACCACCATCCACAACAAAAGCTAGGGTCCTGTCTGTGACACACAGCAAATCCCACCCGGGCACCAACCAACCCCCTGCCTTCTTTTGTACAAGCTGCACCTCACCTACACATATTCTCAAAAAGGCACATTTAAAATTCAGCCTTTATCTTTATAAAGGGGATATCATACCCTATATAAATGTCTGACTTACTTTTTTTCACTTGCTGCTATGTAACTAAGAGGCATCCACACTGCCACAGGCTGCACAGAAGCATTGCTTTGACAAGTGCATACTATTCCACTGAACGAATGAACCAGTCTGTGTGCCATCTCTCGAGGCTCCTTCCAATAACAGGGTCTTTATACCGTAAACTGTGAGGTTCTTGCACATTAATATATGCAACGGATTCTCTAGGACAGGGATCAGCAAAGTTTTTCTATAAAAGGCCAGAGCTGGTCATTGTTCTGTGGGTTTGCAAGAAAATAATATCCTTATCCTTAGGAAATATACTAGGGATAAAGGGCCTCAAATTGATGTCAAAAAGTTCTGTCATGTGTTCTTTGTACTATTTTTATTTTTGCAGTTTTTGTAAGGCTGACGTGATTTGAAAAGAGTAAAAAAAATGGAATATCCCGTGAAAACATTTTGTGAACATAAGGGAAAAGGAATTAAAAACCTCGAAAATAGACCTAGGTTCTTGACTGTAGGTTTTTCAGTGGCATCTCACTGCCACGACCCATTGCAGATTACATACTCGCATTCACTTCAGAGTGAAAAACTTCTTCCCAGCCAGAACTGCCTTGAAAATCCCTTGAAAATCTGCCCAGAGTCCTGCTCTCCTGGAAGAAAGCTTCCGACAGACCCACTGGGGACTGGGCCGGGGACCACTCATCCTCAGGCAAGTCAGCCCTCAACAGCGATCACTTTAGTTCTATAATCAAAATCTTCAGACCACTGCAGAGTGGTGAGCTTTGTTTAAAATACGCATACACTCCAGGAGTTCCTGTTGCAGCTCAACAGTCATGAATCCATGAGGACATGGGTTCCATCCTTGGCCCCGCTCAGTGGGTTAAGGATCCAGCGTTGTACTGAGCTGTGGTGTAGGTCGCAGACATGGCTCAGATCCTGCGTTGCTGTGGCTGTGGTGTAGGCCAGCAGCTGCAGCTCCGATTCGACCCCTAGCCTGGGAACTTCCATATGCCGCAGATGTGGCCCTAAAAAGCAAAAAATAAAATTAAAAAAAAATACACATACACTCCAAATGTTTAGCTTTGATTACTTAATAATTTTACACTTCCCAGATTTTGAGCATCTGAAGAAACCAACTTATACAAAATAGATCTTAAAAATGCAAAACCATTTCCACTTCTAGCCCAGAAAAAAGCAGCAAAACGCTGAGAGCAATTTATGTTTTTAAGTAGAACCCTGTCTCTTGGAGACAGGTACTGAAGCATTTATGACTGAGATGAGACACTGCTCCTGGGGACTTGCTTCAAAGGAGCACGGTGTAGGCAGGGTGACAGGTGGCCGAGGCCACTGCTGAGGGTCCATAATGCTCTTACATTACAGAATTGTCCATAAGGAACAGTTCCATAGATAGATATATGAGATTACAGGTGTCAGGCTGGGCTAGGATGTGTAGTCACTGCCTCATCCCCCAGGAGAGGCAGCAGCTAGTGGCTCTGTCTACAGCCACTGGACCCTGAGGCCACCTACTGAAAGTTCCTTCCAAAATACTTTTAATTGTCTATATCTTTTTTTTTCCCCACTGTGGTAATTAAAAAGTCTTCCAGAGGTAAGAGTTTCTGCAAACAAACATTTTCAGGCAACCGCAAAGGTGACAGGAGAGTATAGGCAGTCCTCAGAGATACTGCAGGCTCAGCTCTAGACCATCGCAATAAAGCGAATACTGCAATAAAGCGAGTCATACAAATTTTTTGGTTTCCCAGAGCATATGAAATTCTGATCATACTATAGGCTATTAATTGTGTAACAGCATTATTTCTCTTTTTTAAACCAATTTTTTTTTTTTTTTTGTCTTTTGTCATTTTAGGGCCGCACCTGCGCGGCACGTGGAGGTTCCCAGGCTACGGGTCCAATAGGAGCTGTAGCCGCTGGCCTACACCACAACCACAGCAATGCGGGATCCGAGCCGCGTCTGCAACCTACACCACAGCTCACAGTAACGCCGGACTGTTAACCCACTGAGCGAGGCCAGGGATCGAACCCACAACCTCATGGTTCCCAGTCGGATTCGTTAACCAATGAGCCACGACGGGAACTCCCTTAAACCAATTTTTTAACTCAATGAATTTTATTACATTTAGAGCTGAACAACAATCATCATAACCCAGTTTTACTGCATTTCCATCCCAAAGCCCCAGCCCATTCCTCCAGCCCCCAACCTGTCTCCTTTGGAAACCATAAGTTTTTCAAAGTCTGTGAGTCAGTATCTGTTCTGCAAAGAAGTTCATTGTGTCCCCTTTTTTTTCAGGTCTTTTTTTTTTTTTTTTTTTTTGCATTTTATGTAGAGCCGCACCTGCGGCATATGGAGGTTCCCAGGCTAGGGGTCTAACAAGAG
>PVHT020000521.1:31151305-31169731 GCA_004024745.2 Catagonus wagneri | reverse complement strand
GTCTTTTTGCATTTTATGTAGAGCCGCACCTGCGGCATATGGAGGTTCCCAGGCTAGGGGTCTAACAAGAGCTGTAGCTGCCAGCCTTCGCCACAGCCACAGCAACGGGGGATCCGAGCCGCGTCTGCAACCTACACCACAGCTCACGGCAACGCCAGATCCTTAACCCACTGAGCAAGGCCAGGGATCGAACCCGCAACCTCATGGTTCTTAGTCGGATTCGTTAACCACTGAGCCACGAAGGGAACTCCCCTTTTTTTTTTAGATTCCACATGTAAGTGATAGCATATGACGTTGGAGTCTATCTAATTCACTTAGCATGATAATCTCTAAGTCCATCCAGTAATAGCATTATTTCTTAAAAAACAATGTACAGACTTGGTCTAAACAGCAGTGGTTGCTACACAAAAGTGCTTAATAACTGCTAGCTCATATTTTTCTTATTATGTCAACTACACGATTGATTCATACTGCTGTCACCCCAAATGTCCCTTATCCCTTTTGCCACCATTCAATCTCTGCCATGCCTTTAAGTAAACTGAAGAATACTGCTGTTCAACGCTGCACACAAGAAATCCAAGACTATTTCTGATAATGGTATTTATCAAGACTGGAAAGTCACTATAATTTAGCATTGCCCGTGAGTTGGAAATAATGTGTGGGGTTCTGCTGTGATAGCAGAGAGGACAGGCCAAGAGTCCCATAAGAATACCACCAGGAGTATTTGATGACAATACTGGAGGGAAAATAACAAGGGTGCTACAAATGTGTTTTGAAAAGCATGACATTGCAGGAATGTAAAAACAGCAGTAATGTAAAATTACTTGGTATTGAGAGAATAAAAAAGTTAATGGTTAATGTCTCATCAGAACAAAAACAATGTACATACCTTAATTTAAAAAGTACGTGACTAAGTCAACTATAATGGAAAAAAATAAAATCATTTAAAAAATAGGCAAAAAAAAGTACATTACTGCTAAAAAAGGCTAACCATCATCTGAGCCTGCAGCAAGTCATAATCTTTTTACAATAGTAACATCAAAGATCACAGATCATGATCACCATAACAAATATAGAAATAATGAAAAAGTTTAAAATATTGCAATAACTACCTAAGTGTGACACAGAGACGTAGTGAGCAAATGCTGAAGGAAAAATGGCACTAACAGACTTGGTCAATGCAAGGTTACCACAAACTTTTTTTTTTTTTTTTTACTTTTTAGGGCTGCACCTGCGGCATATGGAGGTTCCCAGGCTAAGAGTTGAATAGGAGAGGCAGCTGCCGGCCTACATCACAGCCACAGCAATGCAGGATCCAAGCTGCATCTGCAACCTACACCACAGTTCACAGCAATGCTGGATCCTTAACCCACTGGGCGGGGCCAGGGATCAAACCCGCATCCTCACGGATACTAGTCAAGTTCTTTAGCGCTAAGCCACAATAGGAACTCTTGAAATTTTCAATTTGTTTAAAAAAAAAAAAAAAAGATGCACCATATGTGAAGCACAATAAAGCAAAGATCAATTAAATGCGGTCTGCCTATGCTTTTTACTTTATTCAGAGAACCATCAGATCCTAAAAATGGGCTCCTCCTGCCCAGCACCCCAGGGGGCCTAGGAAGCTGGGGTATGGGCCAGCTGCAACTAAAACAATCACCAGGGAGACAGCGTGAATGCACACTACCACATCCTGTCCTGGCTCAGCCGGGAGCATGGGGCACCTGCATTTTTAATATCCCGCCCACACACCCCTTGATTCTGAGGTTGGAGTCTCTAGCCCACACTTGGAGAAAAGGATCGAACCTGCAACCTCATGGTTCCTAGTCAGATTCATTTCCACTGCGCCACGACGGGAACTCCTTTAGGAGAAGATTTTATGTGCCCAATTCTTGCAACTCCTCATGTCTAGAAAAACACTAAAATCCATGGTGATGTCCGCTCCTCATGACCAGTAGTAACCTTCAGGAGGTCAGCAACAAACTTTTGTAAAATGTGTGCACGGCTGCATGCGCCTCCCCTCACCTTTTATCGCATCCTGATAGCCCCCCTTTCCTCTTTGGGGGGTATTTCAGAGCTATCTGAAATATCGCTGCTGCCCGGGCTGCAGTTAAGGACAAAACAAAGGATGTCACAGTCATCTGTCATCTGTGAATGCAGTAACCTCCAAGGATGAGTCCTGCAGGCTGTGAAAACTCAGGATACTGGCCCTGACAGCATATTAAAGAAATGATTTCAGGGAGCCCAGGCCTCTTTTGTTCTTGCTACCTGCCCTTTGTTGCAAAAACCCCGTATATTCTAGCTTCCCCCTTGCCTCCTTGAAGCGGTTTCTCAGGGCTGAGATGCTGTCTCTTGAGCTTCAGTCCTAATATTGCCCCTAATAAAACTTAACTCTCAACTTCCAGGTTGTGCATTTTTTTAAGTCAACAAAAGTGATAGAAGCATTTGTATTTTTTTTTTTTTTTTGGCCACCCCGTGGCATATGGAGTTCCTGGGCCAGGAATCGGATCCCAGCCACAGATGTAAGCTGTTAAGTTGACACTATAACGCAGAGCCATCTACAGAGTCAATGTAATCCCCGTCAAAATTCCAACAGCATTTTCTGCAAAAATAGAAAAACCCATCTTAATACGGAATCTCAGAAGACTCGGACTAGCCAAAAACAAGAATTCCATCCTGGGATGTGCTGCCAGGAAAGTCATCTGAAAACATGGTCACCCCTTGGTATCCACTGGGTGACTGGTTCCAGGAGCTCCCCTGAATACCAAAACCCACAGTACTCAAGTCACTTATATAAAACGGCAGTTGTACCATGAACATAGTTGCCTCCGTATCCCCAGGTTTTGCATCCATGGACATGAAGGATCGATAATACTGGACTTTTCTGGTCATCCTAAAGGCCAGGGGGGACCGTGGGACAGTCTAGTGGGGCGCACTCCCCAGTCGCTCTCAACCAAGTCACAACACAAGCTCCCAAGGCACAGAGTTCTTTTTTTTTCTGTATTTTTTTTCTTTTTTTGGTTTTTCTAAGGCCGCACCAGCGGCATATGGAGATTCCCAGGTTAGGGGTCAAATCGGATCTGCAGCTGCCAGCCTACACCACGGCCACAGCAATGCAGGATCCAAGCCACGTCTGTGACCTACACCACAGCTCACGAAAACACCAAATCCTTAACCCACTGAGCAAGGCCAGGGATCAAACCCACGGCGTCCTCATGGATGCTAGTCGGGTTCATTGACCCCTGAGCCATGACGGGAACTCCCCAAGGCACAGAGTTCTGAACATGAATTCAAAAACAAAACCCTGGCTGACATTACAGAAATGTACCTGACCAACATAAAAAGGGAGAATTCAGGGGGAACTCAGATTCAGAAGGAGTCTTTAACGCTCGGAGTCTGCCTCCGGCCCAGTCTGTGGGGCCCCCAGGCTGAGTCACACCCCAGAGGCCCAATAACACGGCACCTTTTCCCTCCTGCCCTGACCTCAAGGCAGAATCAAGGCAACTGAATGTTCCAGGGGCTTCTCAAGAGCCCTTCCAAAATCACAACCAATTCCACATAATCTATGGAGTAAGCCCAAAATGGGCCCTGGGGTCCAGGTGGTACACAGAGAACCCGGCACAAGGTCACACAGCAATGCAGGACAGGAAGTCACATCTTCTGTGGCAGCTACACCGGACCTCGGCCATCCTGGCATCCTGTCCCCAAGCTGACCAGCCCTGCTCTGTCCACCTCTGGTGTATGTGGGGCCATCTGTGGACACTGAGAGAGGTGAAAGCCTCTCAGAGCTTGTGTGCGGGTCTGACAGTGACACACATGAAAGAACATGTTCCCTTTTCCCAGAGGGACAGTGTTGATTCTGACCTCCGCGGCTGGCGGTTCCAGAGGGCAGGAACCCCCCACCCTTCCACCCTTTTCATGGGGCTTACCTTGAAGCCAACCTTTGTTGGAGGAGGCACCTATCTAAAACATAAATTATTAAAATACAAAGTAAGATGAATGGATTAAAAGATGTGGTATATATACACAATGAAATACTACTCAGCCATAAAAAAGAACAAAATAATTGCATTTGCGGCAACATGCATGGAACTAGAGACTCTCGTACTAAGTGAAATCAGAAAGAGAAAGACAAATACCATATGATATCACTTATATCCGGAATCTAAAATACAGCACAAATGAACCTTTCCACAGAAAAGAAAATCATTTCTTTCCTTTTTTTTTTTTTTTGGTCTTTTGTCGTTTTTAGGGCCGCACCCGTGGAATATGGAGGTTCCCAGGCCAGAGGTCTAATCGGAGGTATAGCTGCTGACTTTCACCACAGCCACAGCAACGTGGTATCCAAGCCGCATCTGCAACCTACACCACAGCTCACGGCAACGCTGGATCCTTAACCCACGGAGCGAGGCCAGGGATCGAACCTGCAACCTCATGGTTCCTAGTCGGATTCATTTCCACTGAGCCACGATGGCAACTCCCAGAAAAGAAAATCATGGACATGGAGAACAGACTTGTGGTTGCCATCGGGAATGGGGAGGGAGTGGGATGGATGGGGAATTTGGGGTTAATAGATGCAAACTATTGCCTTTGGAATGGATAAGCAATGAGATCCTGCTGTATAGCCCTGGGAACTATATCTATTCACTTATGATGGAGCATGATAATGTGAGAAAAAAAAAGTATACAGGTATGTGTGACTGGGTCACCTTGCTGTACAGTAGAAAATTGACAGAACACTGTAAACCAGCTACAATGGAAAAAAAATTAAAATCATTAAATTAAAAAAAAATACAGCGTAAAAATGACCCCCTGTGATAACTTTTATGTCTCACCTTAACCATACTAGGGTCTGATCCAGTTTGGGGTCGGTCTAAATGTTGCTGTGCAGGTGTTTTTAAGATGTGATTTACATCTCAACGGGCAGACTGAGTAAAGCAGATGATCCAGCATAAAGTGGGTGAGCCTCATCCACACAGCTGAAGGCCTGAACCAAGGTCCTCCGAAAAGGAAAGAATTCTGTCTCCAGATGGTCCTTGGACTCAGGCCGCAACATCCGCTCTTCCTGGGTCTCAGCCTGCCTACTCTGAAGTCAGAATCGCCAGCCTCCACAATCACGTGAGCCAATTCCTTAAAATAAATCTCTACTTATACATGTATCCTATTGGGTCTGTTTCCCTGGAGAATCCTGACTACTACACAAACCCCCACCCCAGTAAAAGCAGAGAACAAAACGCAACTTGTGTGTACAAAACCCTTATCCACATGGTCGGTCTCCTGGGCAGGAGCAAAGCTGACTCTCCAGAGTCTGTGAAACTATCACACAGGCACACATCTGCTTGATTTAACACACTCAGTTATTCCAACACCCCTGGGGCCAGGCAACCCTAACAAGTCAAGAGTCCAGGTGATTTTAAACTCATTGGCTGAAGTTCCAATCCTGGCTTAGTGGTAATGAACCCGACTAGTACCCGTGAGGACTCAGGTTAAGGATTCGGTGCTGCCGCGAGCTGTGGTGCAGGTCGCAGACGCAGCTAGGATCTGGTGTGGCTGTGGCTGTGGTGCAGGCAGCTGCAGCTGTGATTCAGCCCCTAGCCTGGGAACGTCCATATTGCACAGGCGCAGCCCTAAAAAGCAAATAAATAAATAAATAAATAAATACAGCTCATTAGCTTTGTAGAGACTGGGCCTTCGAGGTGGGCTTTGTAGAAAAAGAAGAAACTTCTTTAAAATGGAACTGCTAGAGTAGGTCAAGCTTCAGACAGGGATTTAAATATAATGCAAATCCTCATCACCACATCTGTCTTGGTGCTATGCGGTTCTTCAGAGCAAAGTGTACCCTCTAATGTGAGTGTCTTCAAGGATGAATCACCACCCACCCCTGCTGTCCTGGCCAGAACAACACGGGCACAAGCTAGCTCTGGGTGTAAAATTCCGGCTATGAAATCAGGTTCCAAGATGGAACTCACTGCCGTCTAAGCATTGGTTTTTCTCTCCTGAGGAACAAAATTCCCCCCAAGGGAGAGTGAAGAGCAGGGCCTGACGAGCCTGGCTAGAGGAGTATCTGAGATACAAATGCAAATCACAAATATGCTGGTTTCACAGTCACAGTAGCTATTGCTGTCCATTTCTCTTATTCACAAATCAAAAGTCTGAAAGCCACAGTTCCAGGCCTGTGATTTCTGTCCCCAAAGCCTTGCATGGAGGTGAGACCATCGTGATGAAGCTGGATTGGGTCACAGCCAGGTAAATGAATGCTCTACAAGCTTCTGCTGACTACCAAAGTACGCACCAGGCTCAACGCACAAAGGTAAAAAACTTATCTTTTTTTGTTTTTTTGTCTTACCTAGGGTCGCACCGGTGGCATATGGAGGTTCCCAGCCTAGGGGTCTAACAGGAGCTGTAGCTGCCGACCTTCGCCACAGCCACAGCAACGCGGGATCCGAGCCACGTCTGCAACCTACACCACAGCTCACGGCAAGGCCGGATCCTTAACCCACTGAGCAAGGCCAGGGATCGAACCCGCAACCTCATGGTTCCTAGTCGGATTCGTTAACCACTGAGCCACGACGGGAACTCCCAATATCTCTGTGTTCTTGAGACTATGTTCTGAGAGGCCTTCAGTACAAAAAATTCAGCGAAATGCAAACCTTATTCCTAGAGTGCTCTAAAATCCTATTAGATGACTTGAAATCAGGCCAGAGCTGCCAGGTTTAAGTTCCACTCATTGCACTAGGTTCTCCACTGTCTCCTACAGAGCTGCTGTGTCTAAGCTCCCCACTTAACAGCCAAAGGGTCTCCATACAGAAGATATAAAGAGGACAAATAACAAAACGGCAAATGTAAATCCTACAATGTAAGTATCTGCATTAAGTGTAAATGGATAAGGAGTTCCCTTCGTGGCTCAGTGGTTAACGAATCCGACTAGGAACCATGAGGTTGCGGGTTTGATCCCTGGCCTTGCTCAGTGGGTTAAGGATCCGGCATTGCCGTGAGCTGTGCTGTAGGTTGCAGATGTGGCTCGGATCCCGCGTTGCTGTGGCTGTGGCGACGGTCGGAGGCTACAGCTCCTGTTAGACCCCTAGCCTGGGAACCTCCATATGCCGCAGGTGCAGCCGTAAAAAAAAAAGACAAAAAAAAAATTCCAACACCATTTTAACAAAAATAGAAAAACCAGTCTTAAAATTAATATGGAATCTCAAAGACTCAAACTAGCCAAAAACAATCTTGAAAAAAAGAACAAAGATAGAGGTCTCACACTTACTGATTTCAAAACTTATTATAAAACTACAGTAATCAAAACAGTGTGGTTCTGGCATAAAGACTGACATAGTGACCAACGAAACAGAATAAAGAGCCAGGAAATAAACTCTTATAAATGTGGTCAAATGATTTTCGACAAAGGTGTCAAGATCATTCACTGAAGAAAGGACAGTCTTTTAAAGAAACGGTACTGGGAAAACTGGATAACCACATGCAAAAGAATTAAATTGAACCATCACTTTATACTATATACAAAAATTAACTTGAATGAATAAAAAACCTAAATAGGGGAGTTCCCTTCGTGGCTCAGCGGTTAAGGAACCCGACTAGGATTCATGAGGATGCAGGTTCGATCCCTGGCCTCACTCACTGAGTTAAGGATCCAGCATTGCTGTGGCTGTGGTGTAGGCTGGCAACTGTAGCTCCAATTTGACCCACAGCCTGGGAACTTTCATACACCGCAGATGTGGCCCTAAAAAGCAAAAAAAAACAGAAACAAAAAACAAAAAAAAACAAACCTAAACATTAGAGCTAAAGTGAAAAAACTCTTAGAAGGAAACATATAAGAAAAGCTTCATGACACTGGACTTAGCAATGATTTCTTGGCTATGATACCAAAAGCACTAGCAACAAAAAAGTAGATAAACTAGGCATGAAAATTAAAAAATCTTATGAATCCAAGGACACTGTCAAGAGAGTGAAAAAACAACCCACAGAATGGGAGAAAATATTTGCAGATCATGTACCTGATAAGAGATCGGTATCCAAAACATATAAAGAATTCCTACAACTCGATACTGAAAAAACAATCTGATTAAAAAATGGACAGGAATTCCCGTAATGGCTCAGTGGTTAACAAAACCGACTACCATCCATGTGGACGTGGGTTCAATCCCTGGCCTTGCTCAGTGGGTTAAGGATTCAGCGTTGCCGTGAGCTGTGGTGTAGGTCACAGATAAGGCTCGGATCCCACATTGCTGTGGCTCTGGCATAGGCCGGCGGCTACAGCTTCGATTGGATCCCTAGCCTGGGAACATTCACATGCTGGGGGTGCAGCCCTAAAAAGACAAGAAAAAAAAATGTACAAAGGATTTGAATAGACATTTTTCTAAGGAAGACAAATGGCAAATAAGTACATGAAGAGATGCTTGACACTATTATATCATTAGGGAAATGCTAATCAAAACCAGAATGAGATACTACTTCATACCCATCAGTGCGGTTATTATTTAATAAACACACACACACAACAACAACAGAAAACAGGTGTTGGTGAAGATGTGCAGAAACTGACACCCTTGTGCTGTGCCACAATGGGAGCTCCCCCAAATGCCCTTTAACTGGATAAAGAAAATATGGTATATACATACAGTTGAATTACTCAGCTTTAAAAAGAAATGAGGAGTTCTATCGTGGCTCAGTAGAAACGAACCCGACCAGTATCCATGAGGACTACGTTTCGATCTGATCTGGTATTGCTGTGAGCTGTGGTGTAGGCCGCAGACATTGCTTGGATCCCACGTTGCTGTGGCTGTGGTGTAGGCCGGCAGCTATAGCTCCAATTAGATCCCTAGCCTGCGAACTTCCATATGCCGAGAGTGCAGCCCTAAAAAGACCAAAATAAATAAATAAATAAATAAGGAATGAAATTGATACATGCTACAAAATAGATGACCTCGATGACATTATACTAAGTGAAATAAGCCCAACCCAAAAGGACAACATGATCCTACTTATATGATGTATCTGGAAAGTCAGTTCATAGAGAGGAAATAGAATGGCTGCTACCAGGAATAAAGGAATGGGGGCTTAGTGTTTAAATGGACACAGATACAGACACAGAAAACAAACTCATGGTTACCAAGGAGGAAACGGGGGCGGGGGGGGGGAAGAAAAGGGATCATTTGGGAATTTGCGATTAATAGATACACACTACTATATATAAAACAGATAAACAACGACGTACCGTAAAGCACAGGAAACTATATTCAATATCTGTAATAACTTATAATGGAAAAGAATCTGAAAAAGAATAGGGGTGTGCATGTGTGTGCACGCTTGTGTGTGTGTGTGTATAACTGAATGACTTTGTTGTACACTTGAAACACTGTAAACCAGCTATACTTCAAATCATAAGTAAATTAAAAAAATAAATAAATAGGTGCAGAGTTTCAGTTGGGATGATAAGAAAGTTCAGGGGATGGACAGTGGTTTCTGGTGGCGCAAAAATGTAAATGTTAATGCTGCTAAACTGTACTCTTAAAATGATTAAAAGGTCAATTTTAGGTTATTTATATTTTATTACAGTAAAAAAAAATCAAACAAGGTGATTTCCTCATTTTTGTTTTTAAACATTTTTTCAGTGATCCCAGCTTATTTTCCCCTTCATATAAATTTTAGAGCCAGTTTGTCTTTCATCTAAAATGACATCCTGCTGGGAGTTCCCTTTGTGGCTCAGTTTTAAAGAATCCGACTAAGAACCGTGAGGTTGCGGGTTTGATCCCTGGCCTTGCTCAGTGGGTTAAGGATCCGGCGTTGCCGTGAGCTGTGGTGTAGGTTGCAGACGCGGCTCGGATCCCGCGTTGCTGTGGCTGTGGCGAAGGCCGGCGGCTACAACTCCTGTTAGACCCCTAGCCTGGGAACCTCCATATGCCGCAGGTGTGGCTCTACATAAAGGCAAAAAGACAAAAAAAAATAAAAATAAAATAAAAATAAAAAATAAAATGACATCCTATTGAGATTTCTAAAAGTTAAACATCTTATCACACGTCGAGATTTCTACTGAAGAGAAATTATAACGTATGCCCACATCAAGACATGAACCTGAGTCTTCATAGGGCATTCTTCATAACAGGCAAAAAATGGACCTAATCGATGGTTAAACAAAATGTGATGTCACCATACAACGGACTGCAATACAAAAAGGAATGAAATATCAGTACACACTACAACAGGAATAAACTCCAAAAACATTATGCTAAGTAAAGGAAGCCACACATAATGACCACAAATTGCACATTTTCATTTATGTTAAATGTCCAGAAATGACAAATCCATAAAAGACAAAGTAAATCAGTGATTAGATGGAACAGGAGCTACAAATGGGGATTAACTATTAAAGGTCAAGAGGGATCTCCCTGGGGTGCAAGTATGTTCCCAAACTGGATAATGGTGATGCTGCTCAACTCTGAAAATCTACTAAAAATCACAGCACACTTAAAGCAGGTAAATTTTATAGTATGTACATTATAAATCAGTAAGGTCAAAATATTTTTGTTGCAATATTTATCCTTATAGATCAGTTTGGAGAGAACTGACAACCTTTTTTTTTTTCCTTTTTAGGGCCACACCTGTAGCATATAGAAGTTCCTGGGCCAGGGATCAAATCAGAATTGCAGCTGCCCACAGCCATAGCAACGCGGGATTCAAGCGACATCTGTGACCTATGCCCAAAGCTTGCAGCAACACCCGATCCAAGGATCAAACCCGCATCCTCACAGTCTATGTCAGGTTCTTAACCCCTTGAGCCACAATGGGAACTCCTAAAGTTTTTAAATTACAGAGATGTCATTAATCCACACTATACTTGTTTTGGTTGCAAAAAACAATGAGAGTAGCTAGAAATGGTTAGTTATATAAAAGCTTTAGAAACTGCAGCATGAATAGTAACAGTCCCTTATACAGTACATTTCCTACACATACATTATCTCAGTTCACCTTCATAATAATCTAATAGGTGCTTTTCCCACATTACCAAAGAAGAAAAATGGGCCACGGTAGGCTGAGCAGGGGACTGGGGCTCAGGTGATCATGTTATACCAGATATCGACAGCAATTAAAGCAGCAGACTTTCCAGGATCCAACTTGAGCTCACCTACAGAAGTCTGCCTTTCTTCCCACTGGCTAGCAGCAGCCCCAGGCACTGACTGAGCTGACTCCTCTATAAACCAGTGCTAGTGAAACACACAACAAAAGCCAGGACAGAGTCACACAGTGAGAGGGGCTGAAGGAAGCCTGGCCCACCTGGCGCCTGGAGGCAGGTGCTCCTGGAATAGTACCTGAGCAAGCACCGTGCCTTCAAAGAATCACAGGTGAGTGATTCAGTAGGTGTGTGAGGGTCAGGTCCCAGGGTCGCACATTTTGGAGCAGACATTTTTGGCAGCCTCTAATTTTTAACATATTGAGTGTGCAGTCAGATGGCTGGATTCAAAGTCTGGCTCTGCCACTTACCAGCCATGTAGCTCTGGACACATAACTTCATCTCTTTGTTGGTTTCCTCATCCATAAAATGAGACTAATAAGTGCACCTACCTTTGAGGGTTGTGAGAATAATGAGTATATAAAGTACTCAGGAGTTAGCAAACTCCAGCCCACTATTTCCGTAAGTAAAATTTTACTGGCACACAGCCACACTCATTCATTATAAATTGTCTGCGCTGACTTGGTGCTACAACAGAGTTATTAGGGAGGTTGTGACAGACCATATGGCCTGCAAAGCCACAAATAAGTCACTATCTGGACCCTTACAGGACAAGTAACCCTGGCTTGAAACAACGCTGGAGAAAAACAAGTACTCAAGAAATGTTAGCTATTATTTAAACCCGAACTCACTTCCAGAATGATAAGCTTGAGTATACACAAGAAGATACAGACACAAGCACTGACTATGGGAGTGACCAATGCAAAACAACATAAATTAACTGGCGGCTGATTGAATAAATTATCATACATTTATAGTACAGAGCATTAGACAGCCATTAAAAGGAATGAGGGTGGGAGTTCCCAGTGTGGTACAAGGGAAAGGAATCTGACTAGCATCCATGAGGATGCGGGTTCGATCCCTAGCCTCACTCAGTGGGTGGGAGACCCTGCGTTGCCATGAGTTGTGGTGAAGGCCAGCAGCTGTTGCTCGGATTCGACCCCTAGCCTGGGAACCCTCATATGCAACCCTAAAAATAAATAAGTAAATAAATAAATAAATGGAATGAGGGATATCCATGTGTACATATAATGTATTTGCCAACATGTTAAGATTCTCAAGGAGTGACCATTGTGGCTCAGTGGTTAACAAACCTGACTAGTATCCATGAGGATGTGGGTTCGATCCCTGGCCTCACGCAGTGGATTAAGTATCTGGCATTGAGGTGGCTGTGGTATAGGTCACAGACATGGCTCGGATCTGGTGTTGCTGTGGATGTGGCGTAGGCCAGCAGTTACAGCTCCAATTAGACCCCTAGCCTGGAAACCTCCATATGGGAAAAAAAAAAAAAAAAAAGATTTCCAAGATCTTTAAATAATTGAAGTTTATGTGAAAAGGCATAATGATACATGCAATATAATCCCATTATGTTGCAAAAGAACATACACAAAAACAAAACCCACGTGTATACACAGAAAAGGCTATCTACCAAGAGAGAAGTACTGAGGAAATTTCACTCTTAGTAAATGTAGTTCAACAGCATTTGACTTTTTTTTCCAGGGTTGCACCCACGACATATGGAAGTTCCAAGGCTAAGGGTCCAATCTAAACTGCAGCTGCCTGCCTACACCACAGCAACACCAGAGCCAAATCTGCAACCTACACCACCCACAACTCTGGATAACTAAACCACTGAGCAAGGCCAGGGATAAAACCCACATCCTGATGGATACTAGTCTGATTCTTTTCAGCTGCACCACAACGAGAACTCCCCGTTTGACTTCTTTAATGAGCTGAAGTTCTGCAATTTGCCTCATGACTTACAGGTGTTATTTGAATGGCTCAGGTTGTATTCCAGAGGCACAGGTTTCAGACTTCAAGGTCTTTTCCCCTCAGGGACAAACTAGAGTGCGGATGAATCTCAGACGCATCCCACCAAGTGAACAAGCCAGAGTCAAAAACCACACACCATATTCTGAAAAAAGCAAAACTGTAGAAATGGAGAACAGATCAGAAGTCAGGAGCTGAGAATGGGGTTGCCTCTGAAGGAGTTTAGGGGGTCATAAAACTGTTCTGTACCTTGACTACGGCGGTCGTGCCACAACACTGCATTTGCTCGCTGAACTGTACACCGCAAAGTGACTATTACTATATGTAAACTTAACAATGCATTTAAATAAACGCGTCCAACACACTTGGGGGGTAACTTTCCTTTGAGCGACCTATGAGCACACAAACATGGATTAATGCAGAAATGTTTTCGACCACATTTCCCCGTTCGCCTCTGGCACAGATGATAGATACCACTTGGCGAAAAGGGCAGCACTGGCATCATCTGCCAATTGAATCCCCACGAACACACACCTGCCGTGGCCCACGTTCATTTAAAACGGGATTATTTTCTTCTGGCTCCGTGCCTGTCGATCTGCCCTCTACCCGGAAAATCAAGAAAGGCCTTCGGAGAGAAGGGACCGCGGGCGAACGGCCCGGACAGGCTCTTCCGCCCCGAGCTCGAAGCTGGAGCTGCTGATGAGCTGTCAAGCACAGCAACGCGAGCTACAGCACGGGGATCACTGCTGCATCAATCTCGGATCACTGACGGAATCACGTTGACAACGGCCAAAAAAATAGCACCGGGCTCACCACGCTTCGGCAAAACACTGCGGGGCGCGGCGCATGTCACCATCCACCCTTGGAAAATAAAACTCCCGATCTCAGGCTCCCGCAGAAGCGCAGACCATCCAACAGCGGGCTTCATAACCAATCGCTATCCTGCCGTTCAGACCTAGCACGAGAGTGGACGTGGTCTGGGCTCCTCTCTCGGCTTAGAAAACGCTCCGTAAACTCCATTTCCAAATTACTCTTCCACCCTTTTCTCCCGCCCACCAAGCGAGGGGAATTAGGAGCAAGCATTTCAGGCTTAAAATACAGTTTGGCGGTGCGGAGCCGCGCCGCCCACGTAACAATCCCGGCTCCTTAACAAAGCCCCAAACTCCTCTCTCCAAGAATCTGCAAAATGGTCTCACTCGGCCAGCGTCTCCCTCCTTCCTCAGAGAGGGGCACAAAGCACGACCTCGGTGCAAACCGCCTGCTCCTTACTTTCCAACAATAACTGCAGGACCCCAATGTACCCCCTCCCCACAGGAGCTCCGCCACGTGCCGGGGGCGCGGGGACCTGGGCGATCCCGGGAGGCCGCACCGCCCGGGAGGCCGCGCCGCTGTGGACCAAGTCCCGGCTGCCTGCGAAACCTCGGGCCCCCACCGCCGTCTCCCTCCTCCCGCACGGTTCCGAGGGCCGCAGCGACCCCATTGGGGCCGCGGGGCGGGATCGGCCGCGTCGCTCACCTGGGTCCACCGCGGCGGCTCGGGGGTCCCGGGCGGGCCCTGGGAGTTTCCTGGCCGAGTGAGTCACTCGGGCGGGCCGGGAATGCGCCAGGAAACACCCGGCCTCCTCCCCTTCCTCCCGGGGCGGGGGCTCTCCCGGCTCGGCCCCTTCCTCCTGGCGCTCCTCCCTCCGCGCTCCGGCCTCAGCCCTGTCCGCTCGCTCTTCTGCGTCGCGCTCCTTCCACAGCCGCTGCAAGCCCTGCACTGAGCGGGGCCGCGCTACCCTCCAGCGGCCGAAATGCTTCCCAGGGAAGAGGGCCCCAAGGGCCACCTGCTGGCTTAGGCCTGGGACCGCGGTGGGGTAGGGTGGGGGGTGGGAGGGCGGATGAGGGGCTTCTAGGTGGGAGCTGCCCGGCTTGGGCGGTGAAAAGAGCGGGAGTCCACGCTCTGTCCCAGGCTCCACCGGGGTCAGGGCTGTGGATGACATGAGCTGCAGAAGGGACTTGGGGTACACCCAGGGTGCGCAGCCAGGGAGTAGTTGCGCACACCTGCGCTCCGCGAGATGGGGCGGGCAGAAGGCTGGTACAGAGGGCGCCCGGGACACGCCTCCAGAACAGAGCCAAACAGGAGAAAATGACCCGGACTGGCCCCTGCAGTGATCGCGACTGTACAACTCCATCTCCCTTCCCGAGCCGGGGGCAAAGGAGTACGCCGGCTTGTGGGAATGGCTGACAGAAGAAATCCTGATGGACTGGTCCCAAAACATAATCTTGAGAAAGGCCAATGAAGTAAAGTCTTATGGAAACACTGAGTGGAGCGTGAGCTTGTTACAAACATGCTTAGGAGAAAAATTTCCCAAAACTCCCCCACCTATCTACTCCTTCACGACCACCCCACCACCCCACTCCTGCCCAATTGTAAGGGAGAGCAATAAAGATGGGCAGCAGGCACTCTAATTTGGCCACTAGATTGTGAAACCACAAGAAGTTTGATGACCCCCGGGCTGTCCTCTCAGTGATGCAAAAAGTTAGAGTAAATGGTTCCTGACTAAGCAGAATCTACCAGTTGTCTAAGTATTCCGAGACCACTTTTTCTAGAAGCTCCTGAAGCTTCCTCACGGCTCCTGCAAAACATGGGTTTTGAGTGATTTTCTGGCTCCCAGCCAGCCCACACATTTTCAGTCAGAATACTGCTTTTCTCTGCCCAGGGTTGAGTCTCAAAGATTCCATAGGGTTGTGTTTTGTTTTTGGTTTTCTGTTTTACACTGTAGATGAAGTGGCGGAATACAAATTCAAGGTATATTGTCATACTTTAAAAATAGTGTGATCCCTAGAGCAATTAATAAAAATAGCAATTACAAAAATCCGAGAGGAAATAAAATGGAATGCTAAAATATAAATCCAAGAAAACAGCAAAGAAGGAGCAAAAAGCACATAGGACAGTGACAAAGAGCATTTAGGTTTAATCCAACCATTAGTAATTACATTAAATGTAAATGAAATAAACACATCAATTTAAAGAACTGTCACATTGGATAAAAACAAATGGATATTGGATATGGCTGTTTAAAAGAGACATACTTTAAATATAAGGACACAAAGAGGTTGAAATTTTAAAAGATGGAAAACCATCCGTTATACACATGCTAATCATAAGAAAGGTGGAGTGACTATATTAATATCAAAGTAGGCTTCAAAACAAGGTGTGACCAGGAATTCAAAGGGACATTTGGTAAAGATAAAGGGGTCAATTAATTCATAAAAGAAAGCTTTTAGTGTGTAGCAGCAGATAGGCTTTGAAATACTTCAGAAAAGTGATAGAATTAGAAAAAGAAATAGGCAAGAGTTCCCACTGTGGCTCAGCGGGTTCAATCCCTGGCCTCACTCAGTGAGTTAACGATACGGCATTGCCCAAAGGTGAGGTGTAGTTCCCAGAGGAGGCTCGGATCTGGTGTTGCTGTGGCTGTGGCGTAGGCCAGCAGCTGTAGCTCTGATTTGACCCTTAGCCTGGGAACTTCCATATGCCACAGGTGTGGCCCCAAGTAGGAGAAAAAGAAAAAGGAGAAAGAAATTGGCAAATACACTCTCACAATTAGAGATTTTATTACCCTTCTCTTAGTTATTGATAGGACAGGCAGACACCAAAATAAGATGCAGAAAAAATTTAAAACAATTGACCTATTTGCCTTTAATGGTACCCTCACAAAAAAAATACAAAATACATTGTATTTAAAGAAAGATGTTGGAAACCTTTATACTGAGCCCTCAAAGTATTACTGAGAAGAATTAAAACTTTCAAATAATGTGCACAAATATGTTAGGAAGTAAAAGAAGTCTCAATAGATTTCAAAGGATTGAAATCATACACAACTTTCTCTAACCACCATGAAACTGAAAAAGCAGTAACAAAAGGGTAACTTTTCAAATGCCCAAATATTGGAGTTCCCATCATGGCTCAGCGGAAACAAATATGAATCCATGAGGATGAAGGTTCGATCCCTGGCCTTCCTCAGCAGGTTAAGGATCTGGCATTGCCGTGAGCTGTGGTGTAGTCGCAGACATGGCTCGGATCTGGTGTTGCTGTGGCTGTGGCATAGGCCCGCAGCTGCAGCTCCAATTCAACCCCTAGCCTGGGAAACTGCATAGGCCATGGTTGTGGCCCTTAAAAATAAATGAAAATAAAAATTAATTAATGCCCAAATATTAGAGAATACATTTCTAAATATTCCTTTTGTTACTGACCAGGCCTTGCTTAATCAACAGAAATTGATAAGAGGCCAGACAAGAAATTGAGGCAAGCCTTTACTTGGGGGGGCCCCTTGCTGGAGCAGGGGGAAGTGAAAACAAATTTCAGGTTCTCTTGCTCTCTATCCACTGTAGGCTAAGCTGGTTCCTCATAGGGGATGAGGATAGGGGTGGGTCTAGGGGTCAGGCCAGAGGGATGGCTTAGTTGGTCTGCCCACCCCCATGGTGGTGCCATGTGCAGGGGGACATACACAGTGACCTGCTTTTCTTCTGGTTCCTCAGAGGTGGCAGTTGGATTTTTGGGCATTTTGTATCTTTTTGTCCATAATGTGCCTAAATTGCACATGCACACAGTTCTTTTTAGCCCCTTATACTTTCTTTGTATCTTGTTGCACAAGGATACCATTTGTCCAGATGGTTCCAGGTCCAAAGACCCAGCGGGTCTCACTTTGATCAAAGAAGAAATCACAATGGAAATTGGAAAATATGTTGAACTAAATCATAATGAAAAAATAACATCAAAATTTATAATATGCAGCTAAATGAATGCTCAGAGAGAAAGTTAATATATCAAATACGTAGAGGATAAAACAAGAAAGGTTTAAAATCCATTATCTAAACTCTTACCTCAAAAAAGTTAGAAAAACAAAAGGAAATGAAATCCAAAGAAAGTACAAGTGAAGAAATACCCAAGATAAGAACACAGGTCAGGGAGTTCCCTTCTTGGCTCAGTGGTTAACGAACCAGGCTAGGATCCATGAGGATGCGAGTTTGATCCCTGGCCTTGCTCAGTGGGTTAAGGATCTGGCGTTGCCATGAGCTGTGGTGTGAGGTCGCAGACGTGGCTACGATCCTGCAATGCTATGGCTGTGGTGTAGGCAAGCAGCTGTAGCTTCAATTTGGCCCTTAGCCTGGGAACTTCCACATGCCTTGGGTGTGATCCTAAAGAGAGCAAAAAAAAAAAAGAGAACAGAGGGGTCAATGAACTAGAAAACAGATGACTATATAAAACCTTCCCTGAGGAATAAATTAGGAGTTGGGGATTAACAGATATACATTACTATGTATAAGACAGATAAACAGCAAGGACTTACTGTGTAGCACAGGTAACTGTATTCAAACTCCTGCTTTTTCCTTTTTTTTTTTTTTTTGCTTTTCAGGGTCTCACCTACGGCATAT